>JAIGNY010002894.1:387500-510000 GCA_020152595.1 Chiridota heheva
TTAATGAATAAATTAATAAATTTAATGCTTGATTGACAGAATTTTGAGGTAAAGAGTGGGATGCTAAGGTTGCTGGTGTTGTAGTCATGACTGTAATTACATAGATACAGAGAAACCATTGAGGGTGTTATAGGAAGGTGTTTCATTTAAATGGCGGTTTCGTAGACAACAACAAAAAAATTGTAGGGGAAATTAAATCAAATATGGCGTAGGAACGGGCCAAATAATGACGGTCTAAAATAATGAAGGTGAAGCAACGAATAGAAACTGTAGAAAAGGGGATACAATCATTATACCTACATGTGAAGTTTACTAATATGAAAAACATGGCTTCGGAGAGCCATTGAGGGGATGAAGGGGGGGGGGGGGGTTGGGTTGGGTTGGGAAGGGGACGGATTTGACCCGCTTATATTTACTACTTCATATGACCTTGATGCTGTTATGACCATAGAGCTACAATCTCGAAAAAAGAACTGCCCCTAGTCCCCAGTTCAATGATGTCGCTAAGTATGAAAATAATTTCATGTAATAAACAATGAATTTTCATTCTGCATTGTAAGATTTTCGGATAGTTGTCATCAACATTGAGAGGGAGCGAAGGCGTTTCGGTGGGAGGGGGTGGAGGGGGGGGGGGGGTAATGGGAATTTTAACAAATTAAGCCATTCGGAAAGTCACGCTATTATAGGAAAATAATATTAATAAGAATTTCATGACCTTATATTCAGGGAAGAACTAAATCCCACCCACCCTGCTCCCACCTCACCCACATCCACAGTCAAGGCCTTCCTTGCATGATTCACAAGAAATACAGTATTTTAACCTGCCTGAAGATATTTTAATAGAGAATACATTTTGCCAAAAGATCGATTTTTGCAAGAAAATACTTGCCGTCCATATACTTCTATACTGTCACACGATCATCCTACAGTCCTTCAAACGCATGCTGCATGCTGTGTAACGAAGAAATTCTGAAAATGATTAAAAACATGAAGAACCGGCATTTTGTGTTGCTTGACACATCACTGCACACACGTAGGCAGGTGCACGGGTAATAACGGATGCAGAATCTATCAGGTTTTTAATTTAATTTGATCAAATTTTAATGAAATGCAATTTATCCCGACCTAGCAGTGCAGCGGCGTAACCAGCATTAAAAACGTGAGGGGTCTCCCAAGACGAATTGTTCAAATTTAGCCCACTTCTGAGGGCAATTTTGTTTTTGAAAAGCAAAAACAAAATGGCAATCCACGGAGTTGCTGACCTTATCGCCTCTGCCACGTATAATTTGTAAAATGATTTTTTCTTCTTCCAGGAAACATAACATAATATGGATCATTTCATATCAATTACTTGACTTCTGCCCTTTGACCTTTAAATGACTCTGCATCACCTTCCACCAACCCACCAAGTACCAACCCACCAAGTACCAACCCAATATCACTTATGGATATCCCAGGAAGCGCAACACAGCATTTACCATTTCTAAATCAATTATTTGACCTTTGACCTTTCCCATTACGTGTGAAACATTATCTTGCATCACCCTCCAGCAACCCACCAAGTAACAAACCGGGACACCCACCCATCAAGGATCAATAAGATATACGTTTTCCCAACGAAATTCAGCACAAAATCTACCATTAATATTTGACCTCTGACATTTGACCTTGACGTGACATGTCACATCATTTCTGAGACACAGCTTTACATCATCCTTCATCAACCCACAAAGTAACATCCCAGCTGCACTTACGTTTTTTCCATAACACGCGACCAACAAAATTTACCATTTCAATTAAAGTATTTGACCTTTGACCTTTATAAGACCTGTCCCATTTTGTAAGAAATATAAAATATCAAATGATTATAATAATCATGTGTCCCGCATGGCTCTCATCCATGTCCCACATGGCAGCCCTCCCTGTGTCCATATGCAGTCACAAACTTCCTGACTGATCACACTAAAGAGAACAAAAATCTGGTCAGTTCATACTACTGTAGCAACTTTATGCAAATGACACAATAATGAAAACGCAATTTAATAACTATGCCTGATACAACCGTTGGTGCCCAAATATTTTGAATTTTTCAAAGGATTTTAATTTCCAGTGATACGAGAGAGACGCTTAATGATCTCTAAAGAATACTGGAAAAATTATATCATTTTACAGTTATCTTCTAAGGAAATATCAAATGTTTTGTAGACTTTTTAACAAAACAAATCTTCAATCTTGTCTCTGAAAAGTGTCTCTGAAAAACTAACATTTTGTAATGAAATTCTAACCGTCCATAAGGATATTTGAAGAAACTTTCACTTTTTTTGAGGAACTGACGCAACTTAAACATTTTCTGAGGAATTCTCAAAAAACTTTAACATTTCTGAGGGAATCTCAGGAAAAACTAGACGGCCGGACGGACGGAATCGCCATTACACAGGTTCGCATTATGCTTCGCATGCTTGGTCCCCCTGATATTGTATCCTGACTCCGCCCCTGGTTCTGCAGGGTTTGACCAAACCCCCGATAAAAAAGTTCGAAAACTTTTCATTACTTCAATAATAACCAGAACCTCCCCCTTGTGATTTTCCTAGATCCGCCCCTGATCCCCATTCCCCTGTGCATGGCTACGCCACTGCGCCCTAGTAACGCAGTGGTGT
Organism: Chiridota heheva; assembly: GCA_020152595.1. NCBI lineage: Eukaryota > Metazoa > Echinodermata > Holothuroidea > Apodida > Chiridotidae > Chiridota > Chiridota heheva. The sequence continues at coordinate 390,158 of JAIGNY010002894.1, forward strand.
GTCTAAGGGGAGCTACTGGGGGGTTAGCTCCTCAAAAAGGTGCCATAGCCCATTTTGTCAAAGCCATAAATATATCAAAGAAACAGAGATGTTGGCATGTTTCAATGCATCGACTGAATTATCGTTGATTTTGTTCTAAAACTCTGAAGTTTTATTGAGGATTAACCCCAAAAAAATTTCACTTATAGACCGAAACAGAATTTACAATCTACTAGGGCCACAAAACTTCACGTTTTGCCTAAGATCTTAAATTGTAGGCATTGTGCCAATAGCGCAATTAGGACCAAATGCTCCGAGCCTCCGCGGGTCCCTCCACGAATGGGCATAATTTCATAATTCTGATACTTGGCCCCTCCTGCCCCGCTCGAGTCATATCGACACGGCCCCTTAAAGCATCCCAGTCCGACTCTGACGGAACTGTGATTCCGGGCTGTGATTAAGGGACGCATTTTCAAATAGTGGAAAGAATATACATGTTATTGATTATGAATATAACTTACTTATGAACACTCACAAGTAACAACTTCTCCGCAATGTTTCGAAATTATGAAATAAATATGAATTAAATGCAGAGAAATATTGTTTTGTTTTTCTTCACAGAAAATGAAGCAAGATGATTCATATTTTGATACATATGAAGAAATCTTCAATATACGAAAATGGCATCTTCAGAAATTTTGTCAGCAAATTGGAGAATCACCCCTCAACCTAGGAAAAGGGCAGGATCTTGTAGATGCTATCCAACATCCGGGTAATTTGGATACCCTCAAATGGAATGATCGATACCGATTTATCGTCAGTATCGTCCATAAAATCGGCTCGACAAACTGGATTAATCTTTTGAAGAATCTCGACAAAAAAGGCGGGAAGAGAATTCCACCTAAGCCATTGGAAATGCGGTACTGGGATCCTTCAACGTCGATGTCCCGATTAGCGCCATCAGAATTCAAATACCGTATCCAGAATTACATCAAAATTTTATTTGTTCGTCATCCTTTTGTTCGATTATTATCGGCATATCGCGATAAGTTTGTTGAGCACAATGCTACGATATACCGAGATCTTAAACTGAAAATAAATTCCGATGTAAATAATCGCTCAGATCCCCATCATGTAACGTTTTCTCAATTTGTGCAATATGTTTTAAGACCGGGTGGATATGAAAACAGCCACTGGAGTCCTATTTTTGTGAGATCAAGACCATGTAAATTTAGTTATGATTTGATAGGGAGAATGGAAACCTTACAAACAGATATGAATTTCATTCTCACACGCTTAAAAATCAATAAAATAGTGCGGTACGGTAGTGCGAACATTTCGCACGTTAGTACTACAGATCCCAGATTTCTTTACGATCATTTCAAAAAATTGTCAATGGAACATTTTACTAAGCTTTGCGAAATATATCACCACGACTTTAAAGCATTTAATTACAGCATACCAAAATCATCCACAGATCTGCTTGATGTTTCATCATCATTTTATCCATAAGCTACACATACGCCACTCCATTTTGTTCCTCCACTGGATATGACGTCATCTATCAACTCTGAGAGACTTCATTGGACCCATATGACTATGCGAGCTTCATGAGGAATGTGACGTCACAACTAGTATGAATTCAGTGGTTTATACACAAATGAGAAAGAACTGAAAGCAACAATATAGTGAAGTAATTCAACATTGTGTTTCTATTGAAGTCCAATTAAGATAAGACATGGTTCGCCATCCTTTAAAAGAGTTCGAAATTGTATTTGTTTGTCATCCTCTTGTTCGATTATTATCGGCATATCGCTATAAGTTTGTTGAGCACGATGCTACGATATGTAAATAATCACTCAGATCCCCATCATGTATCTTTTTCTCAATTTGTGCAATATGTTTTAACACCGGGTGGATATGAAAACGGCCACTGGAGTCCTATTTTTGTGAGATCAAGACCATGTAAATTTAGTTATGATTTAATAGGGAGAATGAAACCTTACAAACAGATATGAATTTCATTCTCACACGCTTAAAAATCAATAAAATAGTGCGGTACGGTAATGCGAACATTTCGCACGTTAGTACTACAGATCCCAGATTTCTTTACGATCATTTCAAAAAATTGTCAATGGAACATTTTACTAAGCTTTGCGAAATATATCACCACGACTTTAAAGCATTTAATTACAGCATACCAAAATCATCTACAGATCTGCTTGATGTTTCATCATCATTTTATCCATAAGCTACAGGTACGCCACTCCATTTTGTTTCTCCACCGGATATGACGTCATCTATCAACTCTGAGAGACTTTTTGGACCCATATGGATATGCAAGCTCCATGAGGAATGTGACGTCACAACTAGTATGAATTTCAGTGGTTTAAACACAAATGAGAAAGAACTGAAAGCAAAAATATATTGAAGTAATTCAACATTGTGTTTCTATTGAAGTCCAATTAAGATAAGAGATGGTTCGCCATCCTTTAAAAGAGTTTCAAAATTACCTTCTTGGTTACAACCAGTATGGGTGTAGAAAGCTTTGAAAGGCGGTGGGGTGGGGTGGGATGGGATGGGGTGGCACGACCTCCTAGGGGTACTTTTCAAGTCATATGTCCCCATCCCAATCTGTAGATCGAATAAACAGGCAGTGGCGCCTTCAGGGCTCGATATTGGAATGCACAAACCTTGTCGGCATGGGGTTAAGGGGCCCGCCTTATGGCCGTTGTGGGGTCTAGGGGGAAAACCCCGATTGGGGGTCCGAGGGCGAAGCCTCGGGAAACCTCGAATTTTTCAACTTTTAGATGCCCCAAAAAGACTCTGAATGTGTGCAATACACGGATTTTTTAAGTACCAAATTTGTACCTCAATCAACATATGGTACGATTCAATATATTAGCATATAATCAAAATATACCCCCTTCCTCTTGCATTAAAAAAGATCAAAAATAACCAATTTGGACAAAAATAAAATTTGGACATGGGGAGGGAGGGGGGGGGGATTTGTCCCCACTGCCTGCCCCACCACCTCCCGGTGCCACTGTAAGCAGGGAGCTGTTACTTTGACTGGAGTTGAATCTAAGTCACAGCTCTCCTGGAATAAGTGAGCCCAAAACAATAACGTAAATTCAAAATTCAAAAAGGACACTTCATTTCTAAAAAGGAGCACTTTTTCAATGGGGACACATTCCTCCCGTACATGTGACTGACAAAAGTTGTCACTTTCCTACTATTTGGACAGTAATTGAGGGCACTTTTCATTTTAAAAGGGGAAAATGTGGGGAGGGGCACGTTCTCCCAGTTCAAGTTAATTATCTCAAATTTTGAGTCTAAAAAATGCAATCGAGACGACGCGATACAACCAACAACTAGGATTCTGATCGACGGAAAGGTGGGGGAAAGGTGGGGAGGAGGGGAGTGGGAGGGGAGGGAGGGAAGTGGTGGGGGGGGGAGACATTATCATAAACCGGCAAATGAAATCATTTAAGATTTGGAATAAATAGTATTTCCCTGATGGGGTGTGTGGCAAGAGGAAAACTACTCCACCGAGACTTTTCCCGGTTATATGTTGATTGGTGTATAGCTAAATTTTAAAATGTTGAATCCTTTTAATGTCGCACAGGCACCAATGGGAAAACACTACCCAACAGAACAAACTTAGACAGGCTTCTTTACTTGACTATAACAAAACGCTGATAATTCAGGTCTCCCCGGCCCTTAAGTTAAACATCGCATAAGCTCAAATCCATTAGGGGATGTTGAGCTAAAAAGGGATGTTGAGCTAAAAAGTGATTAAGTAACTTTACAATGTCTCATCAGATTATGTGAGTTTTTATGTTTTATTACAAAGACAAAAATGCCTGGAGAGCTGGTTTCAGGGTTTCTTGCTGGCTGTCGTAACAACCAAATTCCTTTATTTGTCCGCGAAATGATTTGTTTGGCCGCCGCCTATGTTTTTCAAACACATTGTGTCCCCTCACATATGATACGAATTGACGCCCCTACTAGAATTGACAGACAGGTGCCAGGTTTTACGATAATCATGCATAGCATTGAGTGCATTCTGCAGATCAATTTCACTTTCAGATAAAATAATTGTCATCAGCATAAAGCAGAACATAAAGTTTTAACCACATCTCACTATCATCAGTACTCTAATGCTTAATCATTTCATAATCAATCAAGTTTAACCCGGTGACATTAATTTTTCTGATATGATTCTAAATCATTGAGGAATATTCAAACTATAGGTGCTACATTTGTTCCTTGACGGACACCAATATTGCTACTGAAGTAGGAAGAAAATAAATTGTTGTATTTAATACACAATTTAGCTTCAAAATACAGATTATAAATGACAGTAAGAATTTTACCATTTATACCGCTGGCAATTAACTTTGACCAGAGTCTGATCTGTTAATCATATCAAAGGCTTTTCTGTCATGTCAGTAGTCTTTGAAGGCACAGTGCAATTTCTTTCTTTGCTTGAGATAGATATCAATAATGCAATGGAGTGTAAAAATATGGTCTAATGTCGAATGATTTTCCCGAAAACCTGCTTGATTTTCTCACTTGGTACCGTTACTATCTAAGAACCTTGTTAACCTCTCATTTAATATAGCAGTGAAGAGTTTACCGATACAGCTCAACAATGTGATACCACAATAGTTATTGGAATCAGCAGGAGATCCCTTCTTTTTGTAGATCGGAACATGAAAATACTATTTGGGAATAGTATCTCCATGATATGCCCTAGATTCTACTTCTTTGGAATAATACCAGCATCCAAATCAATATTAAAAAGACTGGTGATTAGGGTAAGAACTGAATCAGGACAATTCTTAAGAAATTCATTGATTATCATATCAGGACCACAAGCTATGTTATTTTTTGAGTTTTCTTATAACTTTGCAGACCTTCGAGTGACGGGGAGTGACGGGAGAGACAGGGAGTGACGGGAGTGACGGGGAGTTACGGGGTGACGGGGAGTGACGGGAGTGACGGGGTTCATTGATTAAGTAACTGATTTGGCTTGGATCAAAAGAATCGTCAAGATCACCCTATTTTCAATACCAGAACTCTTATTAACATCAGAACTTACGCTCCTAAAATGATAATTTTTTTTGTCTATTTCAAGCATGTCAAATTTATCACCAGTTTGTTTGTTATCAGCTTTGTTGATAATGTTCCAGAATTATAAGGATCAGTAGTTTTCAGATTTCTAAGTTTGGAAGACAAATTTGTAGCAATCTTTTTTTTTAATCAACTTTTTATAATTTAATGCTTTATAATTGAGCTCAGGTTGTGCTTCACTAGATCTATTTTTTCTCAGCTTGTTTTTCAATTTCATATATTCAGACCGTCTTTGTGCACAGATAGTGTTAAACCATAGTTCAAAATTGGAGTTTTTGTTTGCATTTTTCTTCTTAAATTTTTTATCTTTGTTATCAATTATTTTTAAAACACCAATTTTAATGGCAGGCGAAATAAGCGATTGGCAAATTTCATCAAATACCATCGAAGTGCTCCTGACAAATATCATCAGTAATCAGGTTATCAATCTTCACTTTAATGTTCTGGATTTGGTCAGTATCAATATCATCAAGATATGATTCAACTTTATTTGAGCACCAATAGCATTTAATGTAACACGAGTCAGTACTATGGGCGGCATCATTAGCAATACTACTATTTTTTCCCGCCCCCCCAAAAAAAATGTTTCTATTGACTATCACTTTCACAAATATTAGCACCAAGTTTCAAGTAAATAACTTTGTCTTTGTCAGATAAACATGTATCCAGATCGTCAATCACAAAATCCATAATCAATGAAAGCAAACAATGTGATAAAATAAAAGTAATAAGTGGTACTCTTTCCACATGGACTGACCATGTAGGTCACTGCAACATGGGGCGGGGGTGGGCAGGCAAGTCCCCTGTCAGCCTGTGATCTCCCGTTCCTATGCCTATGGACACGTGTCACAATCACTACCAACCCTACCATTTAATATGCAAAGATCAAACATTTTACACATATCAATTAGTTGAGTACCATTATTATTAATTTTGGAATCACAGTTTGATCTTGATTTATTAGAGGCAACATGATGAAGAGCTGAAAATGAGTTCAAGAAGTGACAGTTCAAGATTGTTTATTCCAGTTTCCATGAAAGTGAAATATTTTAAAGTGCTTCTTCTTGCATTAAAGTCACCGGCCAGGCAGATAGGATTATCATAATTGGTAATCAAGAATGAAATGTCAGTACTACTGGAGGAGTCAACTCAAATCGGTCCTTCTCATTGTAAACAGAGTTTTCATGAGGCATGTATATTGCTCCAATAATAACAGGAAAACCAAGGAGCTCTTTGTCAGCTAGTAGCCAGAGAACGGAATCTGAGTTACAAGAGCTACTATCAGTGATTATTGAAAAGTGTCTAGCATGATGATTTTGAACGAAAACGCCAATTACATGCACTCTAAAAATCTTATGATTTGCATTTCTTTTTTCAGAGGAAAAATAATGGAAGGCTGTATTTCAAAAGAATCCAAGCTTCAAAGTTTGGTTTCAGAAAGACAGAAAATGTCAAAATTAGTGATGTAACTTAGTAACATACCCAGCTCAAGTTTATTTTTAAGGCTACAAACATTTACGCTACCAATTGTAATGGTTTTGCAAATATTAGTAGAAGTTTAGTTTAGTTTGGTTTATTCTTACTCTTTCGACCTCTTCCGAGAATGGCAAATGATATTGTAAACGTGGTGTGCTACCTTTGAAAAACCGTTGAAAAAAGGAAGTTCAGCAATTAGTACTAGTTATGCGAAATTAAACTGAAATTTACGAGTGTGTATGGCCTACTGCTGATCCCTGGGGATAATGACAGAGGAATCAGAAACAGAGCCTTTACCAAAGAAGAAAAAAAGCAATGCAGCCGTGGAACGAGTTGATGGTATTGGGTAAATATTCGTGAAATGTTGTTAATTTGCGTCAGACAAACATGCAACTTGTAGTACGTTACGTAAGGAGCTACAGTAACACTAACAGTACACTGTGTTTGTAATAGTGGTATAGACCTAGTAGTTGGCATACATCTAAACTCCACCAAGTTGTTACTCTGAAGCTTAGTCAAGGGGATTTAACACGTATGCCTATTCCATTTGTTTAGTTTATGAATCCCAACTGCTAAGTTCAACATAGGCCTTGCCGCCTAGGCCATACACTGTTGCCACCTAGGCCTACATGAACATATTGAAACATACAGCTTGTTGTTGGCATAGTTATTATAAACATCCCTCAGTACGGGTTGACATTGGGATTTCCGTACGAGGGTTGTTATACAGATTAGTAACAATTTCTGTTTTTTTTAAATTCACACGTAGAAAATTAATGATTGAAAAATAACTTACTTTTTGGATATTCATGAATTAGGCCTAGTCTAAATACACTTTTCCAAAAAAAATATTTTTTTTTATAAATATTCACCTATTTAGCACTACGAGGGGATAAAGTTCTCAAAGATTCATGTTTTGGTCGCCATTTTCTTAGTCACTGCACGTTTGTGATTAATTATTCAATAAGTTTTAGAATATTAATATTATTTATTATTTATTAAATAAGTTTTAGAATATTCACCTAAATTGCAAGTTGATTTTTCACTGACAACATTTGTTTTCTTTTTTTCACATAATTTTATTAAATGGTTTTGGTAAAAAAAAAAGTGTGTGTGAAAACAGATAAATAAAACATTAAGAAATCTTTAGATTATAGAATTATACTTTATAAGTATTATCTTAATTTTTTCCTCAAATAAACTATAAAATATATTACTTCCGCTAAAATGTTATAGACCCGATGGCAGTGTTTTAAACTTTGACCGTACTTTGGAGAGGGCGTCACATGATTTTTACGGAAAGAAAATTCCAAAATACTTCGATAAAAGTACTGTAATTAAAATCACCTTTAAAACAATTTTTGAAGACACGGATGGGCTTCAAACATCGATTATAATCATTGTGGGCGAAAAAAAGGTACATGTAAAATGGTTTAGTTTTCATAAAGATCTTAAAACTGAGATTTTCCTATACTTTTAACACCTCGCCTAAAACAGTCCCATGCCTAGTATCCCATGTCCCAAATTACATCCCACCTCATGTCCCACATGACATCTCATGCCTTGTCCCACATGGCATTCCACCATATCTCCCACATGGCATTCCATCATATGTCCCACATGGCATCCCATGACCCACATGGATCCCGTCCTACATGTATGTCCCACATTAATCCAACCATATGTACCACATGACATCCCTCCCTATGTCCCACATGGCATCCCTCCCTGTGTACCGCATCAGTGGCTTCCCACCTGATGTCCCACATGGCATCCCACCATATGTTCCACATGGTCCCCCTCCCAACGTCTCAATGACATCCTACTTTATGTCCCACATGGCAGCACATCCCATGTCCACATGGCCTCCTACCCTGTCCCACATAGCCTCCTACCCTATGTCACACATGGCATCCTACCTTATGTCACACATGGCATCCTACCATATGTCACACATGACATTCCAACCTATGTCACATTCTGTGTTACTCGTGGCATCCCACCATGTCCCGCATGGCATTCTACTGTTCCACATGGCATCCCACTCCATGTCCCACATGGTATCCCACCCCATGTCCCACATGGCATCCCACCCCATGTCCCACACGGCATCCAACCCCATGTCCCACATGACATCCCATAGGCTCCATAAGAAGCCTCATCCTAGCTATTAGTCCCTGATTGAGCATACATGAAAGTGCATCATATAATAACCAAATGACATGTCCCATCCCATGTCCCCATGACATTTCATCCATGGCATTCCCTAAATGTATGGCATGGCCCACCATATATCATACATGGCAATCCATCCTGTTCCACATGACATCCCCATGGCATCCCACCCTGGCTCCAGGCTCAAAGAAGTCTCATCCTAGCTATCACAGTCCTGATTGAGCATACTATGTATGAAAGTGTCAGGTCATATAATAACTTATATGCAAATGAGTTGTTGAATAAGAAAAAAAGGTTAATCTTCAGACCAACCATTTACCTGTTTCATGTAGTTTGCTTGTTTTGTCTTTGAGTTGTGCTTTGTTGCTAGAAATAAATGCAATGTCATCAGCATATCAAGATCGTCTAAGATTGTAAATATGTTCCACTGGATTCCATTCTTTCTGCCTTGTGTACTGGTTTTCATCACCCAGTCAATAGTAAGTATAAAGAGGAAACCAGACATTACACATCCTTGGTTTACCCCAGTTTTCACAGAAAACCAGTCAGATAGTTTTCCATTGCTTAACACTGCACATTTGCTGCCATCATACCAGTTCTGTATATTATTTGTGTATTTCATGGGTATCCCATAATGAGCCATAATCATCCACATCATGCTTCTGTCTAGACTGTTAAACGCCTTCTGAAAGTCAATGAAGTTGAGGTATACTGTGGCTTTCCATTCCAAGCATTGTTCTATTATATTTCTAAGGGTGAATATTTGCTCAATAGTTCCTCTGCCACTCCTAAAGCCAGCTTGCTCATAAGGAAGTTTGGTATCAATTGCGCTAAGTAACCTGTCAATCAATATCTTACTTGCTATTGGTATTAAGGATACACCTCTGTAGTTGTCACAAAATGTCAGGTCACCTTTCTTTGGTATAATAGTTATAATGTTTTTCTTTTCTCCATGCATCTGGCACTTCTTCAGTATCTAAAATTTGGTTGAATAATGTAGTTAAGGTCTCCTCTGTCAAACCCATACTACCTTTCCACATTTCAATGCTTATTCCATCCACTCCTAGTGCTTTTCCATTTTTGGTTCGCATGCCAAGCATTATGTGAACCTATGTAATGGCAATTACGTCCGTCCGGTCGTCCACAGATTTGTCCTGAGATTTCCTCAGAAATGTTAAAGTTTTTTGAGAATTCCTCAGAATTTTTTTAAGTTTCTTCAGAGTTCCTCAGAAAAAGTTAGAGTTTCTTCAGATATCCTTATGGAAGGTTAGAATTTCCTTATAAAATGTTAAAGTTTTTCAGAGATACTTAAGACAGGATAGAAGTCTTTTCCTAAAAAGTCTACAAAACATTTGATATTTTCTTAGAAGAAAACTGTAAAATGATATAATTTTCTAATATTTTTCAGAGATCCTCAAGTCTCTCTTGTAGCACTTGAGATTTAAAATCCTTTAAAATATTTGGGCACCAACAGTTGTATTATCAGGCATGATTATTAAACTCCACCTTTATTATTGTGGTCATTTGCATAAAGTTGCTACAGTGTATAACCTGACCAGACTTTTTCTATTTAGTATGCTTAGTCAGGGAGTGTGACAGGATGTGATTGCATATGGACATAGGGAGGGATGCCATGTGGGACATGGATGGGGGCCATGAGGGCCATGGATGGGGGCCATGAGGGACATATGATATAATATTTACCATGTTGTATACACCAAGGGCTATATCAGGCATACTAACCTTTTAAAAGAAACAAAATGGTGAAGAAAGCATTGCAAAATCTTATTCCATTAAGGAGATACTCAAGTTTAAAGTTTGGTGTCATTTCTGTAGAAACGACTGAAATCAAACTAGTTGTGATGTCACAGCCTTCCAAAATCTGTATGTATTTTAATGAACGTTTATTTGATTTTTTTACTATTTAAATCATTTTTCCTCAAATTTTCTTCAGGTGGTATTATATAAATACCATTCTTAGATTCAGTTTTACTACTTTCCAGACATATCCCATGGTTTTTAAGCCACAAAATCGCAGGACAAAATATAATAGAATACATCAAGACTTTGAGGAATCTGAGGCTATGACATCACAACTAGTCTGATTTCAGTCGTTTTTACACAAATGATATCAAACTTTAAACTTAATTATCTTCTTAACGGAATAAGATTTTTGAATGCTTTCTTCACCATTTTGTTTCTTTTGAAATCCTCTTTAATACAAGATAGATATACTTGACCTCTGAACTAATCCTTTGATGCTTTTTTTTACCATTTTGTTACTTTTGAAGTCATCTTTCATATAAGACGGACTTGCATGACCACCGAACTAATCCTTCAAGATCAGGATTTTGGAGCTATCCTTGAATACATTACAGATTTAGCATGGGCCTATATACCAGAAAAAGGCTTTAGGCAGCTTTTAGCCATAATCTAAAAATCTAAATATTTTGTTTAAAAAAAAACAATGATGCTTTGAGAGGTACCCATACACCTTTAAAAGAAGTATTCACATAATTGATATTTTATTTCATAATTAACAGGAAAATATTTAGTTGAAAACTTGGTCTTTTTCTTTGTAGGAGTTTCAGACATCTGCTTGATATACCAGCGGAGGACATTTTGGTGCCTTACGTTCTGTCCACACTCTTGTTGCCAGAATTGTTTATACTACGTCAAGTGTAAACACACGTTGTAAAGAACTTGTTGACTTGCGATTCCAGAAATTGACAGTTTTAAATCTAGAAAAGTTCTCACATCCCAGAACTGCAGATGCATTTGACATTATAACTAGTGAGTGCCATCAACTAATTGAGCTCAATTTTAACCGCTGTGGAAGTTGGTTGACAGATAAACCCTTTGTTCGAGTCTTAAAAAACAACCTCAACCTTGAAGACATTAACTTGTCATATTGTGACGGTTTAACTAGGGCAGGACTTAATTCCATTGCATGTTTTTGCTCAAAGTTGAAGAAATTGTCACTTAAAAATACAAGTGCCGTCACTCCTACCACCATTTGTGATATTTGTTCCAGATGTAAAAGAGTTGGTGGAGTTAGACATTGAAGGATGTAAAACTGTTAATGATGAAGTTATTCAGATGTTCGCGTCGTCTCACCAAAATCTTCGGTTGATTTCTTTGTGTAATATTACAAACATTACTGATGTGGCCGTTGTTGACATTGCAAGTTTCTGTCCGGAGCTCGAACATTTGGATGTTCGAGGTTGTCATGAGGTCACGGGTGCTGGTATTCGGTGAGCCTTTGTAATTTATAAAGGATAAGTTTTAGCCATGTGCATATATGTGAAAGGGGAGGTGGTTTTTTTTTAAAACTCATTTCATTTGAATATATAGTAGATATTAATCTTCTTGCAAAATGTTCACATTGTTTATATTTATTTTAATCAGGGCTCAATAAAATTGTCTTCATAGCGACTTGTGTATATAGCATATAACTCTGTATTTAAGAAGGTCGAGGAGTTGAGGTTGCCTCAGGGTTTGACAAATCACTTATCCAGCTGCCTGAGACAACCAAAAACTTTGCCATGACAACCATGCCTACGGACTTGATGTTTCAACAAAAATGTTTTAAGTATGTATACAGGGCAACTTTATTTTCTTCCAGGACAACCATAAATTAAGGTAACTACATACAGTATGCCCGTTGTGCAAACTGATCTCAGGTGATCCCTGGTTTGCTTGGGTAATTTTTGGTTATCCATGGCAGCAGTGGAAGGAATGGTTGATCAATCAGTGATATTAATACATATTTCTGCTGTTTCATGGTTCAACCCCTTTTAAAACAAATCTAGAGGAGCTTTTATGTAACTGCCATTTACAAATCTTTAATTCTCGCTCTGTACTAAGTAACTTATTCAGATTCTGCAAGAAAAAATAGTGTCTTTGTGTTGTGTAATGCTTCATCAGTGCGTAGCAACTTCATAAGCGTTTTACAAAGAAATCAAGCATCTGTATAATCACAAAGTGTTATCTCTAGCATTGAGCCTCTTTCTTTATTTGATGCTGTTTTCAGAATTCTGACACCTTTTCCTTTTTACAGAGTTATTGGACAAAAGTGTCTGAAGCTCCGTTTCCTTGGCACGTCGTGCGGCGTCATTGATGAACACACCTTGCGCTCCCTAAAGACCAGGTCCGTAACGTTGAACCATGAGCCAATGGGTCAGCAGCATTTTCATGTACGCTTACGGCCATTTCACATGGTTATGCCTCGTATCAATAACATTCCACCAAACTTTCAGTTTTGAATTTGAAAATTGTTTTGTCATTTTAATTTACATTGGTGCTCGAAATATTGAATCTTGTATAGAGGCAAGATTTCTAGCAAGTTTGCATTGAAACTATAGTCATATATATTTATTAATGAAATTCTTGAGGTCGGAGTCGACGTAACCGTATACGGGCTCAGTACCTGTTTTGCTAAGTTGGAGGGGAAACTTTATCATTACAGTCAATGGTAAACTTTTTATGAATACTTTGTGTTGCCTCAGCCAGTCAGCGAAAATTAATGGTACTCATATATGTTGGAAACTATTATCTAATACACAACATTTTTGAAGAAAAATAAATTCTGTCCAGTATTTGTTGAAAAATGACAAAAAATATGTTTTTCTCCATTGACTGCAATGATAACTGACTGTTTGTTTTCCCCTTTGACTGAAGTTTGAGATTGTCAAAAAAGCATTGTTACGTCGCCTTGCACCACAACATTCCCGGATGTCCGACCTCCAGAATTATTGTATTGTATTTGAATGTCAGGAGCCACATCATTAACTGAATGGCATTAACTAATACATTGAGCCAGCATATGGCTAATATTCATTGAGCCACATGGCATTAACTAATATATTGAGCCACATGGCATTAACTAATATATTGAGCCACATAACTAATATATTGAGCCACATGGCATTAACTAGTATATTGAGCCACATGGCATTAACTAATATATTGAGCCACATACCTAATATATTGAGCCACATGGCATTAACTAATATCTTGAGCCACATGGCATTAACTAATATATTGAGCCACATGGCATTAACTAATATATTGAGCCACATGGCATTACCTAATATATTGAGCCACATGGCATTAACTTATATATTTTTTACCCACTCAAGATGAACTGAATAATTACTTTGGCCAAAGTAGTTACGGAAGCTATGTTTTCGCCTGCATTTGTCCATTTGCCATAAAGATATCTCAAGATTGATTGGATTGGGATTAAATTTGTGTTGTGTTTGCTGTTTAAAGAAGAGGTGATTAAAATTTGAGACCTATTGGAACAGGGGAAGGGCACACATGGAGGGGTGTGGATGTTATTGGATGAGATCTTTCAAGACTTCTAGTTCAAACTGTCCAATGGAATGTGCTGAACAATGAATTCATGCCCTGAAAAGATTTCCAAAAAGATTTTTCTGGACTCTAAAAATAAAATCTAGTGGTTGGGTATCAAGAAAATCAGAACAATTACTTTTGGCATGAATGGCAAAGGATTGCCTGTAAAGAACTCAAACAATGAATGCTTAGCCTGAATAAAACTAAAAACAATGAAGGTAGATAACCCTGAAGTGTCTGTAACACAAATGCTGATTATAAGTAAGGAACAGATTTGGGGATAAAACTTAGTGGGTCTAGGATTCCTGAGGTAGATTGTATTGGGGATGGGGTGAACTTAGCAAATTTTAGACATGTTTGAATTATTAAGTGGGCAGAGGTAGAGTGCTAAAATTCTAGTTTAATATGTGGTCACCAAATGCAAATATTTACTTGCCAAAAATTTAGGTCAAGGTATAAGTTATTACAAAAAAAAAACACATTCTTGATCATTATCTGAAACCTATCATAAATTGGTTGAACCCATTTAGCTTCATAGACTGTCCCACACACCATGAAAACCTGATAAGAATAATCTTTTTGTTATCTTAAAGACTAAAAATTTCCTTTTAAGGATCAGTTTGGTCATTTAGCATTTCGTCTTATATGAAAGCGGACAAGGATGTTGAGGAAAGTTTGCAAAAATGTAATTCTCTTGTTCGGTGATATATAAGTGAAAAACTCTTAAAGGAATATTCCGATGGATTTTCATTTTTTCATACATGATAGAGAAAACTTTTAGTGGTGAAAAAACTATGTTAATAAACTATGTTAATATCTTATTCCGTTTAGAACTTAACAAAATTTAAAGTATTTTTTAATATGGACAAAAGTGACTGATTGGCAACATCTGTGATGTCATATAGACAATTTCAACAAAACGTCTTTGTATTTCTTTAATAATGATTTGGAGTTTTTTCTCATCGAAAATGTGATGTACACCAAGTAAAAAAAAATTGTTGTTCTTGTAAATCATATATTCCACCCTATTTAATGAACCAAAAATGCTGTTCGATAATATAAAAAGTGTGATTCAAAGGATTTTACTTTTAATAACATATTGGTACTGGTATCGACAGAGCAATATATTGGTATCGGAAATTCTTTATACACACAAGCTTATGGGAGATTTGATTTGCACTATGTCACATGTTTAAATTAATTAATACTGTGGGTGTGTGTGATGTTGAATTGTTTTGAGATTCACAGAAAGTGGTTGTATTTTAAACTCAATGTAAAATTTTTCTTCAGATTCTAATAAAATTTTGCAAAATGCTGTAGCACTGTCGGAGATCTGGTGGATCAAATTTCGAATTTTCTATCAAATGTTGCAGAAGATGATCATCGCTGTTTTTGGTTTGTTTTGGAAGATTAACATGGATTAATAACAGGTTTGTGAGATTGGGTTGACCAGAATCAAAATAGTTTTGTAGGCTTTCTGGAAGAATATGCCAACAAAAATGCTTTGAAAAATGTTGCAGAACTATTGAAGGATTAGTTCAGGGGTCAAGCATGTCCATCTTATATGAAAGAGGACTTCAAAAGAAACAAAATGGTTAACAAGGCATTCAAAAATCTTATTCCGTTAAGAAGATATCTAAGTTTAAAGTTTGGTATTATTTGTGTAGAAACGACTGAAATAAGACTAGTTGTGATGTCATAGCCTCAGATTCTCAGTCTTTATGTATTCTATCATATTTTGCCCTACGATTTTGTGGCTTAAAAACCATGGGATATGTCAAAAATTAGTAAAACTGAATCTAGGATCCGTATTTATAATATACCACCTAAAGAAAGTTTGAGGAAAAATAATCTAAATAGTGAAAAAATTAAATTAAAACTTTCTTTAAAATACATTTAACAATTGTTAGGAATGTGAGGATGAAGACGCCAACTTTCCATAGTAGATAAGTCATTTCTACAGTTAAGACATTGCTTTAAACTTAAATATCTCTTAACGGAATAACATGTTTGAATGCTTTCTTCACCATTTTGTTTCTTTTGAAGTTCTCTTTTATATAAGATGGACATGCTTGACCACTGAACTAATTCTTTAAAAGTTTATGCCCCATTCCCTTCCGCAAAGCTTAAAATTAAATCACCTCTCTGTTAAACTATAAATAAAGCAACTGTATAAATCAGAGGCTAATTTGAACCATGTAATGTGTTTAATATTGTTTGGGTTTGTCAAAATTAAGATTTCTTTTGAATGCCAATTTTGCAGTTATTATATTATTCAAATGCTCAATGTATCTTCTCTTCACTTATGTTTTTATATTTGTTCCAATAATTTTTGTATGAACTCAATTGGTAGAGTGCCTGCTTTCCAGGCAAAAGGTCATGGGTTCGATCCCTGGCCGAGTCATATCAAAGACTTTTAAAATGGGACCTGCTGCTCTCCCGCCTATTTAGTACTCGGCATAAAGGATCGGAGCAGGGTAATTGTGCATCGTGCGTTGGCTACAGCTTTGCACCTCAAAAGTATCCATTGGAAAACGCTTTGAGTACGTCTACTTGCATAGAAAAGCACAATATAAAACCAAAGTAATATTATTATTATTTATTTTAATTTCCCTTTAACGTCGTCATCTACAATGTAGGTTTATATTCAACTCATATTATTCTGTATTAAGGGCACAATATAATAATGTTATGTGCAATAGATTTTAATACTCTAGGTTTCACTCACAAATGTCTTATTTTTGATCTAAGCTTTTCTTTCATAGCTAGTATAACATAAATTGTTTTGAAGGTCATTAACAGCTACAAAAAGTTAGTCATTAAAAGCTTACCGGCACCACGGCAGCGAGGGTCAAACAAATTGTGCCTGAGAGGTTAGATCATTCCAGAGGTAGGAAGAAAAGAAAGTAAGAGTCGGAGAGAAGTACAGGGGCTAAGAGCCAGGAAGCTGGGATCGAAAGAGGAAGTGCAGGGGTGTGAATGAAAAATAAAGGAGGTAGTTGTCATCCAGCCCACCATCCCGATCCATCCATAATCTCTCCCGTGTTGACGACGTCCACATTACCCACCTTAGAATTGGTCACACCCTTATTGGCTCCCCTCATCTCTCTGCAACAATTGCCATTCCATTGCACCCTCAGTCCACCACATCCTCCTTGCCTGCCCCCTGTATACAACCTTCCCTCGCCCCCACCCCACAACTCAATAGCTGAGCTCTTCCAGAAAAACCCTCCTGATAAAATTATTTCCTTCCTTTATCATGCTTCCCTCTACAACCATATTTATTCCTCTTCCACCCCTCTCTACTTTTGCACCCATGCACCTTGTCTCTCGATCCCAGCTTTTAGTCCTGTGGTTCTCTCAGTCTCCCCCTATTTTCTTTTCTTCCTACCTCTGGAATGATCTTACCTCTCAGGCACAATTTGACCCTCGCTGTCGTGGTGTCAGTAAGCCCTCATCAAACAAACAAATTTGCCTATTAACACACAAATAAAGCTGCAGTAAACTGGTCAATTGTTTTGATGGACTCTATCTGGAATGTTTGCTGTTTTCTTGCAGTTTTACTGCATTTATAGTTAATGTTCCATCTACCTGTCCATAGCAGTGGCCTAGAAAAGGGGGAGGGGGTGGGCAAGGAGCAGCCAATAATTTTATTGGGGGGTCGAGTACCAGTTTGTTTTCAATTTTCGTGAAATTTCAATAATTTCTGGAGATTTTCGTGAAATTTTCATCAATTTGGGGAATTTTCCTTCATTTTCATGAAATTTGCTTCAATTGTGTGAAAATTTACAATCCGCAAACCCCCACACTTTACCGTTGTTTCGTTTGGACAAAAATAAAAGCTGCCCCCCCCCCCTCCATCCAATGTCAAATATCATCTTACACTGCTGCATAGATCTTTAAAACAATTAGCACAACAGGAAAAAAACAAGAACGGACTGGTATTCCACAATTTACGATGTGTATTTTTACTGCATTATTTCTCCATAAATTATAAGATTACCTATAAATAAAAAGCTGATTACCTTTCAAAGAACTTTGGAAATAATCGTCTAATAAGTGTAAATACTAAATCATTTCTTACTACAGATTTCGGAAGCAGATCAGTTAGTCATTGTGTTCAACTCAACTTTATTTTTGAGGTTTAGACTTGCATTCCATATTTAGAAATTTGTGACTAAGAGGATTAGAAAAGAAAACCTGTACACACACAATAGATCAAGCAAGATCACTCTACCCATTCATAGAAGAGAAATTGGCAGAAAAATGTTTTCATTTATAGTCTGAATGTAAACAAAGAATTTAACTGATCAAATGATTTGGTTTGCATTCTTGTAATTAAACAAAATATATATATAAATGTTCTATTTAACTAATGTTGCCTCTTTAAAAGACCTTTTTACACAAATTAGTATTTGCTAAAAATAGTTTATGTGGCAAGACTGGCATTTCTAAAATGATTGTTTGATGTGGGCTTAATGGCACCACGGCAATGAGGTCAAATTGTGCCTGAGAGATTAGATCATTCTAGAGGTAGGAAGGAAAGAAAACAGGCGGAGATTTAGAGAATATGAGAACTAAAAATCAGAAAGCTGGGAACAAGAGAGGAGGTGCATGGTGTTAAAAAAAAAAAAAAGTAGAGAGAGGGGGTGGAAGAGGAGGACTAAATATGGTTTTAGAGGGAAGCATGGTGAAGGGAGGAGATAATTTTATAAGGAGGGTTTTTCTGGAAGAACTAAAATTATTGATTTTCTCGTAAGGGTTAACCTTAAGATTTTCGCCACTCTCGACTGTGTCATCAATGCTGTAAATATATACATGCTTAAGAAAAGCATTTAAGCTAATTTTATTGAACAAAAATGCATTTAAACTTTTCAAATTGATGAAAAAAGTAATTGCATGTAATCAAAGATATGTCACCAATGCTGTAAATATGCTTAAGAAAAACATTTAAGCTAATTTTATCAAACAAAAATGCACTTAAACCTTTCAAATTGATGAAAAAGTAATTGTATGTAATCAAAGCAATTCTCAATGACCACATTAAAAAAATTCTGAAACATTGAAAAAGTTTTTAAAACATTATCTGTTGTTCAATATGCTTAGAAATCATGGCATATCTTGCCCAGCCTGCAATGTAAGTAGCTGGAGTAGGAAATGTGTATGAAGGCAGCATTAAATGCTATCAGTTTCCTGCTTCAGGCCAGGGTTAGAATTTTTTTTTTTAAGTTTCTGGGACCCTAGAAGTCTTGAAAAAAATTCTGTGAGTTTGCAACAACAACAAAACCGAATGCTTAATCATTTCTTTCCTCTCCACTTTTGTCCTCCCTTTTCCTTTTTTTTTTTCTTTCCCCGTTTCATTTCATCCCTCCTTCCTTTCTTTTCCTCTTTCCTTTCTTTCCCCCTCTTTCTTTCCCATTTCCTTTCTTTCCTTTCCCCATTTCATTTTTTTAAACTTTCTGGGACCCTAGAAGTCTTGAAAAAATTTCTGTGAGTTTGCAACAACAACAAAACCGAATGCTTAATCATTTCTTTCCTCTCCACTTTTGTCCTCCCTTTTCCTTTTTTTTTTCTTTCCCCGTTTCATTTCATCCCTCCTTCCTTTCTCTTCCTCTTTCCTTTCTTTCCCCCTCTTTCTTTCCCATTTCCTTTCTTTCCTTTCCCCATTTCATTTTTTTAAACTTTCTGGGACCCTAGAAGTCTTGAAAAAAATTTCTGTGAGTTTGCAACAACAACAAAACCGAATGCTTAATCATTTCTTTCCTCTCCACTTTTGTCCTCCCTTTTCCTTTCTTTTTTCTTTCCCCGTTTCATTTCATCCCTCCTTCCTTTCTTTTCCTCTTTCCTTCTTTTCTCTTTCTTTCCCATTTCCTTTTTTTCCTTTCCCTATTTCATTTCATCCCTCCTTCCTTTCTTTTTACTTTTCCCCTTTTCCTTTCTTTTCCCCTTTTCCTTTCTTTTTCCGTCAATTTTCTTGTTCTTTATGGGACGATTGGTGCCGTGGTCTGCCATATTTTCCACTGCTTGTTTTAGGAAAATAACTTGCATAGAGCAGGAGGGAGGTATTTCATACAAATCTGGTAAGGATAGATGACGTATCTACTCATATTACAAAGCCAGTTAGTCGTATAATGATTTGGATGGATTGTTCATGCAATTCCTACATTTACTTGAAAATTATACACTGATTGCTCATTTCTTCTTTTGTAAATTCATGCAAAACTTGTAAAATCAGACATCTCATCTTGTGCTCTGTTTATTCCTGTTTAACACTCCCATGTATTTAGTATTCATGATAAATGACTTTGGCTGATTTGATTAGACCTTTTCACACCGATTTTAACGTGATTACTCCAAAATTGACCAATCAACTGCTGGGGAATTTTTCCTTTGTTACCTAACCAATCAGCTGAAGTTGGTGGGGGTAAACTTGAAAGCAAACTTGTATGATTGTACTATACTTGGTCCCACACCGTAAATTGTGCAGACCGCCACTCAAAAATTCATAAGATTATATATTGTATACGATTGGTACATTATGCACACATAAATTTTGGCCATGTGACATTATTTTAATTAGTTTTCCAGAAATCACTGATTCAGATTTAAAAAGGTCCATTTTCAAGTGAAAGATTATTAAAAATATAACATGTAAAACAAGTATATTCACATATTTTAGGGACCCCAGAAAAGCACCTTTTTCAGCTCAGTACTCATTTAAGGAAAATTTTTCAAAGGCAAAATTCAAAATCTGGAAGTTCTTGGTCACTCTCATCAGAAGAAACATCATTTAAAGGAGAAAAAGAAATACTACAAATGCTGTCTGGTGTGGGTTGATGCAAAGAGTTCGTTACCAGTGAACGGTCTAATTCTGATGTGCTACCTTCTTTAGGAAGTGATTCACATTCTGGCATATGTCGTTCTTCATCATCTGATACATCATGCACGACTACATTACTAGGATCATGCGGGGTAAGAGTTTGTCTGGTTCCTGCCCTTTCCTTTTCATGATTTGCTAAATTTATCTCATTGGACTCCAGGTCATGTGGAGTATGGGAACTAAGAGCAATTTGGTCATCTTCTGGAAGGTCATCTTGTGGAAGGTTATCTTCTGGAAGGTCATCTTCTGAAAGTACAAACGGAGAATTGAAGACATAAATGAATGTCTAGGACATGTAGAGGCAATGTCCAAGGACATGTAGAGGCAACAGTAGCTAAATTGCTTTACACTCTACTAAAAATCATAAGAGCAGCATAAAATTTTCTTCAAATTCGCTTGAAAATTTAACATTTTGAATCCCACGTGGTCATGACACGACCAATTGGACGTGCACTTTTCAAAAACTTATTTTGCTTCGTCAAATAGGCCCACAGTGCAGCTTTGTTTTTAGCTCTTAGTTTTTAGCTCATAATTCTTCAGACATCGCTATGAAGTGAAAATCAGGAAACTCTTTAATTTTATGTGTGCATTGATTTCAAAAGAATATTTGAAAGGTCCAGAATTTAAGATTACACATTCATGCCTGGCAGCACCCCACGTAAGAAAATTAACACTCACTACATGCTGGTAAACTTGCTAAAGAGGATTGAAAATAAGAAAACCTGTTTCAATGGATAAAACATCCACCACCACTCCTTCCATATGCCACATCCAAATATTGTTGATCTTCAGCATCATTGATGTTCTGGTTTGTGAGTAATTGCAGTGATGATTATTTCCTTGTTTATGTTTCATTGTTTTTGCATGTTTTGCTTTGAATTTTTTTTTTTGACTGGTATCAATGGAAAGGAAATTTACAAACAATCTAAACACGTAAAAAAATCCTCCTTTTTCATTATTCACAAGAAATAATACAAGCTCAAAAAATAGAGCAATTTCGACCTAATTTTGCCTGAAATTTGCAAAATTATGTCAATGTTTTCATTATTTTGAATTTTTTATTGAATATTGTCTTAGCATTTATATAAACAAAACTTGTAGTGACAGAAAACAAAAGGAAAGTTGTGAAAATTAATTTTGAAAAAAAGTTCTGAAAAATTGAAATCACGTTTTAAACACAATGGAGATTAAAGGGTTAAGCGTTGCCAAGCGTGAATAGGCTAACTAGCAGCTTAAATTATGACATGTAGCCTTTGGGGTTATGATCTTGATATTATTGACAATAATCTGATAAATTCAGCCAATCGTCCAAAAAACTTTGTTCAATTTTCAGAAAAATTTCCTTTATTTTAAACCCTTGCAGAGGTCACCCCTCTCCCACCCCCTCAAATTTTTGGCTAAGTCCCTAATAAATAATAAAAATGCAGACTATGAAGAAAAACCAACATCGGCATTGACCATACAGTTTGTTTTGCTTCAAAACAGGACTCTAAATAGTCCTTGTATAGACCTAGTCAAATTGATCAAGCAAACAAGTTTGTCATTCCATTAGATATCCTGCAGTACCAGTCCTTGTCAAGTTATCTCTACATCCTTTCTATTGTGGCTGTGAAAAAGGGACTACTGCTAAATCAAGCACGTCATTTTTCCAACACAAAGAAAGTACATGAAACGTAGTACTGGCTTGTGGTAATGAACAAGACCAATTTCTAGTGTTTGAAAGGCGATATTACTTTCTGGGCTTTTCCAATCAGTGGAGGAGAGATGTTGCATGCATCATTAGACAGGTATATCCCCAAATTGGACAACTTTCCTATGCGGGCTGCGAGATCATCATGATACTCTTTTGTGATATACTGGGTGGCCTTGACAATTCTTTTATTTGTAAATCCGTTTTTTCATGATTCTTTAAAGGGCGCATAAAATCTTATTTTCAGGGACCAGATGTAGAAGAGGATGTTAAATAATTACATTAAGAGTTTGAGCTCTCCGCCCAGTAACACATCACAAAATTAGCATATACTGAGCATCTCTCAAACTGTGAAAAACCATAATTTGGAAACTAGAGGTATTTATTATTATTCCAAATTCAAACTGTTCTTCCTTTACAACTAAGTGCATGATATTCAAGGGTTATTTGTTATTGACAGTTTATAAATGCAAACTCTCCAAATATTTTTCAATGATATGAATGATGCAGCCCAGAACACATAAACTAATAAACAGCCCAGAACACATAAACAGCCCAGAACACATAAACAGCTTAGAACACATAAACTAATAAACAGCCCAGAACACATAAACTAATAAACAGCCCAGAATACATAAACAGCCCAGAACACATAAACAGCTTAGAACACATAAACTAATAAACAGCCCAGAACACATAAACTAATAAACAGCCCAGAACACACAAACTAATAAACAGCTTAGAACACATAAACTAATAAACAGCCCAGAACACATAAACTAATAAACAGCCCAGAACACACAAACTAATAAACAGCCCAGAACACATAAACTAATAAACAGCCCAGAACACACAAACTAATAAACAGCTTAGAACACATAAACTAATAAACAGCCCAGAACACATAAACTAATAAACAGCCCAGAACACACAAACTAATAAACAGCCCAGAACACACAAACTAATAAACAGCCCAGAACACACAAACTAATAAACAGCCCAGAACACACAAACTAATAAACAGCTTAGAACACACAAACTAATAAACAGCTTAGAACACATAAACTAATAAACAGCTTAGAACACACAAACTAATAAACAGCTTAGAACACACAAACTAATAAACAGCCCAGAACACACAAACTAATAAACAGCCCAGAACACACAAACTAATAAACAGCCCAGAACACACAAACTAATAAACAGCCCAGAACACATAAACTAATAAACAGCCCAGAACACATAAACTAATAAACAGCCCAGAACACACAAACTAATAAACAGCTTAGAACACACAAACTAATAAACAGCTTAGAACACACAAACTAATAAACAGCTTAGAACACATAAACTAATAAACAGCTTAGAACACACAAACTAATAAACAGCTTAGAACACACAAACTAATAAACAGCTTAGAACACACAAACTAATAAACAGCCCAGAACACACAAACTAATAAACAGCTTAGAACACACAAACTAATAAACAGCTTAGAACACACAAACTAATAAACAGCTTAGAACACATAAACTAATAAACAGCTTAGAACACACAAACTAATAAACAGCCCAGAACACACAAACTAATAAACAGCCCAAAACACATAAACTAATAAACAGCCCAGAACACACAAACTAATAAACAGCCCAGAACACACAAACTAATAAACAGCTTAGAACACATAAACTAATAAACAGCCCAGAACACACAAACTAATAAACAGCTTAGAACACACAAACTAATAAACAGCCCAGAACACACAAACTAATAAACAGCCCAGAACACACAAACTAATAAACAGCCCAGAACACATAAACTAATAAACAGCTTAGAACACACAAACTAATAAACAGCTTAGAACACACAAACTAATAAACAGCCCAGAACACACAAACTAATAAACAGCTTAGAACACATAAACTAATAAACAGCCCACAACACACAAACTAATAAACAGCCCAGAACACACAAACTAATAAACAGCTTAGAACACACAAACTAATAAACAGCTTAGAACACATAAACTAATAAACAGCCCACAACACACAAACTAATAAACAGCCCAGAACACACAAACTAATAAACAGCTTAGAACACATAAACTAATAAACAGCTTAGAACACACAAACTAATAAACAGCCCAGAACACACAAACTAATAAACAGCCCAGAACACACAAACTAATAAACAGCTTAGAACACATAAACTAATAAACAGCCCACAACACACAAACTAATAAACAGCCCAGAACACACAAACTAATAAACAGCTTAGAACACATAAACTAATAAACAGCTTAGAACACACAAACTAATAAACAGCTTAGAACACACAAACTAATAAACAGCCCAGAACACACAAACTAATAAACAGCCCAGAACACACAAACTAATAAACAGCTTAGAACACACAAACTAATAAACAGCCCAGAACACACAAACTAATAAACAACCCAGAACACACAAACTAATAAACAGCCCAGAACACATAAACTAATAAACAGCCCAGAACACACAAACTAATAAACAGCCCAGAACACATAAACTAATAAACAGCTTAGAACACACAAACTAATAAACAGCCCAGAACACATAAACTAATAAACAGCCCAGAACACACAAACTAATAAACAGCCCAGAACACATAAACTAATAAACAGCCCAGAACACACAAACTAATAAACAGCCCAGAACACATAAACTAATAAACAGCTTAGAACACACAAACTAATAAACAGCCCAGAACACACAAACTAATAAACAGCCCAGAACACACAAACTAATAAACAGCCCAGAACACACAAACTAATAAACAGCCCAGAACACACAAACTAATAAACAGCCCAGAACACACAAACTAATAAACAGCCCAGAACACACAAACTAATAAACAGCCCAGAACACACAAACTAATAAACAGCCCAGAACACACAAACTAATAAACAGCTTAGAACACACAAACTAATAAACAGCCCAGAACACACAAACTAATAAACAGCCCAGAACACACAAACTAATAAACAGCCCAGAACACACAAACTAATAAACAGCCCAGAACACACAAACTAATAAACAGCCCAGAACACACAAACTAATAAACAGCCCAGAACACACAAACTAATAAACAGCCCAGAACACACAAACTAATAAACAGCCCAGAACACACAAACTAATAAACAGCCCAGAACACACAAACTAATAAACAGCCCAGAACACATAAACTAATAAACAGCCCAGAACACACAAACTAATAAACAGCCCAGAACACACAAACTAATAAACAGCCCAGAACACACAAACTAATAAAACAGAACCACAAACTAATAAACAAACTAATAAACAGAACACACAAACTAATAAACAGCCCAGAACACACAAACTAATAAACAGCTTAGAACACACAAACTAATAAACAGCCCAGAACACACAAACTAATAAACAGCCCAGAACACACAAACTAATAAACAGCCCAGAACACACAAACTAATAAACAGCCCAGAACACACAAACTAATAAACAGCCCAGAACACACAAACTAATAAACAGCCCAGAACACACAAACTAATAAACAGCCCAGAACACATAAACTAATAAACAGCCCAGAACACACAAACTAATAAACAGCCCAGAACACATAAACTAATAAACAGCCCAGAACACACAAACTAATAAACAGCCCAGAACACACAAACTAATAAACAGCCCAGAACACACAAACTAATAAACAGCCCAGAACACACAAACTAATAAACAGAACCCACTAATAAACACACAAACTAATAAACAGCCCAGAACACACAAACTAATAAACAGCTTAGAACACACAAACTAATAAACAGCCCAGAACACACAAACTAATAAACAGCCCAGAACACACAAACTAATAAACAGCCCAGAACACATAAACTAATAAACAGCCCAGAACACACAAACTAATAAACAGCCCAGAACACATAAACTAATAAACAGCTTAGAACACACAAACTAATAAACAGCCCAGAACACATAAACTAATAAACAGCCTTAGAACACACAAACTAATAAACAGCCCAGAACACACAAACTAATAAACAGCCCAGAACACATAAACTAATAAACAGCCCAGAACACACAAACTAATAAACAGCCCAGAAACACATAAACTAATAAACAGCCCAGAACACATAAACTAATAAACAGCCCAGAACAAACACAAACTAAACTAATAAACAGCCCAGAACACACAAACTAATAAACAGCCCAGAACACATAAACTAATAAACAGCCCAGAACACACAAACTAATAAACAGCCCAGAACACACAAACTAATAAACAGCTTAGAACACACAAACTAATAAACAGCCCAGAACACATAAACTAATAAACAGCCCAGAACACACAAACTAATAAACAGCCCAGAACACACAAACTAATAAACAGCTCAGAACACATAAACTAATAAACAGCCCAAACAATAAACTAAGCCCAGAACACACAAACTAATAAACAGCCCAGAACACACAAACTAATAAACAGCCCAGAACACATAAACTAATAAACAGCCCAGAACACACAAACTAATAAACAGCCCAGAACACACAAACTAATAAACAGCCCAGAACACATAAACTAATAAACAGCCCAGAACACAAACACACAAACTAATAAACAGCCCAGAACACACAAACTAATAAACAGCCCAGAACACACAAACTAATAAACAGCCCAGAACACACAAACTAATAAACAGCCCAGAACACATAAACTAATAAACAGCCCAGAACACACAAACTAATAAACAGCTTAGAACACACAAACTAATAAACAGCCCAGAACACATAAACTAATAAACAGCCCAGAACACACAAACTAATAAACAGCCCAGAACACACAAACTAATAAACAGCCCAGAACACACAAACTAATAAACACACAAACTAATAAACAGCCCAGAACACACAAACTAATAAACACAGAACACATAAACTAATAAACAGCCCAGAACACACAAACTAATAAACAGCCCAGAACACATAAACTAATAAACAGCCCAGAACACACAAACTAATAAACAGCTTAGAACACACAAACTAATAAACAGCCCAGAACACATAAACTAATAAACAGCCCAGAACACACAAACTAATAAACAGCCCAGAACACACAAACTAATAAACAGCCCAGAACACATAAACTAATAAACAGCCCAGAACACACAAACTAATAAACAGCCCAGAACACACAAACTAATAAACAGCTTAGAACACACAAACTAATAAACAGCCCAGAACACACAAACTAATAAACAGCCCAGAACACACAAACTAATAAACAGCCCAGAACACACAAACTAATAAACAGCCCAGAACACATAAACTAATAAACAGCCCAGAACACACAAACTAATAAACAGCCCAGAACACATAAACTAATAAACAGCCCAGAACACACAAACTAATAAACAGCCCAGAACACACAAACTAATAAACAGCCCAGAACACACAAACTAATAAACAGCTTAGAACACACAAACTAATA
The DNA here is from genome assembly GCA_020152595.1 of Chiridota heheva. Classification (NCBI taxonomy): domain Eukaryota; kingdom Metazoa; phylum Echinodermata; class Holothuroidea; order Apodida; family Chiridotidae; genus Chiridota; species Chiridota heheva. Next base: position 418,375 of record JAIGNY010002894.1, read on the forward strand.
AACAGCCCAGAACACATAAACTAATAAACAGCCCAGAACACACAAACTAATAAAACAGCCCAGAACACACAAACTAATAAACAGCCCAGAAACACTAATAAACAAACTAATAAACAGCCCAGAACACACAAACTAATAAACAGCCCAGAACACACAAACTAATAAACAGCCCAGAACACACAAACTAATAAACAGCCCAGAACACACAAACTAATAAACAGCCCAGAACACATAAACTAATAAACAGCCCAGAACACACAAACTAATAAACAGCCCAGAACACATAAACTAATAAACAGCCCAGAACACACAAACTAATAAACAGCCCAGAACACACAAACTAATAAACAGCCCAGAACACACAAACTAATAAACAGCCCAGAACACATAAACTAATAAACAGCCCAGAACACATAAACTAATAAACAGCCCAGAACACATAAACTAATAAACAGCCCAGAACACACTAATAAAACTAATAAACAGCCCAGAACACACAAACTAATAAACAGCCCAGAACACACAAACTAATAAACAGCCCAGAACACACAAACTAATAAACAGCCCAGAACACACAAACTAATAAACAGCCCAGAACACACAAACTAATAAACAGCCCAGAACACACAAACTAATAAACAGCCCAGAACACACAAACTAATAAACAGCCCAGAACACACAAACTAATAAACAGCCCAGAACACACAAACTAATAAACAGCCCAGAACACACAAACTAATAAACAGCCCAGAACACACAAACTAATAAACAGCCCAGAACACACAAACTAATAAACAGCCCAGAACACATAAACTAATAAACAGCCCAGAACACACAAACTAATAAACAGCCCAGAACACATAAACTAATAAACAGCCCAGAACACACAAACTAATAAACAGCCCAGAACACACAAACTAATAAACAGCCCAGAACACACAAACTAATAAACAGCCCAGAACACACAAACTAATAAACAGCCCAGAACACACAAACTAATAAACAGCCCAGAACACACAAACTAATAAACAGCCCAGAACACACAAACTAATAAACAGCCCAGAACACACAAACTAATAAACAGCCCAGAACACACAAACTAATAAACAGCCCAGAACACACAAACTAATAAACAGCCCAGAACACACAAACTAATAAAACAGAACACCAAACTAATAAACAGAACACACAAACTAATAAACAGCCCAGAACACACAAACTAATAAACAGCCCAGAACACACAAACTAATAAACAGCCCAGAACACATAAACTAATAAACAGCCCAGAACACACAAACTAATAAACAGCCCAGAACACACAAACTAATAAACAGCCCAGAACACACAAACTAATAAACAGCCCAGAACACACAAACTAATAAACAGCCCAGAACACACAAACTAATAAACAGCCCAGAACACACAAACTAATAAACAGCCCAGAACACACAAACTAATAAACAGCCCAGAACACACAAACTAATAAACAGCCCAGAACACACAAACTAATAAACAGCCCAGAACACACAAACTAATAAAAGCCCAGAACACACAAACTAATAAACAGCCCAGAACACACAAACTAATAAACAGCCCAGAACACATAAACTAATAAACAGCCCAGAACACACAAACTAATAAACAGCCCAGAACACACAAACTAATAAACAGCCCAGAACACACAAACTAATAAAACAGCCCAGAACACACAAACTAATAAACAGCCCAGAACACACAAACTAATAAACAGCCCAGAACACATAAACTAATAAACAGCCCAGAACACACAAACTAATAAACAGCTTAGAACACACAAACTAATAAACAGCCCAGAACAAACTAATAAACACAGAACACACAAACTAATAAACAGCCCAGAACACACAAACTAATAAACAGCCCAGAACACATAAACTAATAAACAGCCCAGAACACACACTAATAAACAGCCCAGAACACACAAACTAATAAACAGCCCACAACACATAAACTAATGAACAGCCCAGAACACATAAACTAATAAACAGCCTGAAACACATAAACTAATAAACAGCCCAGAACACATAAACTAATAAACAGCCCAGAACACACAAACTAATAAACAGCCCAGAACACATAAACTAATAAACAGCCCACAACACATTAACTAATAAACAGCCTAGAACACATAAACTAATAAACAGCCCAGAACACATAAACTAATAAACAGCCCAGAACACACAAACTAATAAACAGCCCAGAACACATAAACTAATAAACAGCCCAGAACACACACTAATAAACAGCCCAGAACACACTAATAAAACAGAATAAACAGCTAATAAACAGCCCAGAACACACAAACTAATAAACAGCCCAGAACACATAAACTAATAAACAGCCCAGAACACACAAACTAATAAACAGCCCAGAACACACAAACTAATAAACAGCCCAGAACACACAAACTAATAAACAGCCCAGAACACATAAACTAATAAACAGCCCAGAACACATAAACTAATAAACAGCCCAGAACACATAAACTAATAAACAGCCCAGAACACACAAACTAATAAACAGCCCAGAACACATAAACTAATAAACAGCCCAGAACACATAAACTAATAAACAGCTTAGAACACACAAACTAATAAACAGCCCAGAACACACAAACTAATAAACAGCCCAGAACACATAAACTAATAAACAGCTTAGAACACATAAACTAATAAACAGCTTAGAACACACAAACTAATAAACAGCCCAGAACACATAAACTAATAAACAGCCCAGAACACATAAACTAATAAACAGCCCAGAACACACAAACTAATAAACAGCCCAGAACACATAAACAGCCCAGAACACACAAACTAATAAACAGCCCAGAACACACAAACTAATAAACAGCTTAGAACACACAAACTAATAAACAGCCCAGAACACACAAACTAATAAACAGCCCAGAACACATAAACTAATAAACAGCCCAGAACACACAAACTAATAAACAGCCCAGAACACACAAACTAATAAACAGCCCAGAACACATAAACTAATAAACAGCCCAGAACACATAAACTAATAAACAGCCCAGAACACACAAACTAATAAACAGCCCAGAACACACAAACTAATAAACAGCCCAGAACACACAAACTAATAAACAGCCCAGAACACACAAACTAATAAACAGCCCAGAACACACAAACTAATAAACAGCCCAGAACACACAAACTAATAAACAGCCCAGAACACACAAACTAATAAACAGCCCAGAACACATAAACTAATAAACAGCCCAGAACACACAAACTAATAAACAGCCCAGAACACATAAACTAATAAACAGCCCAGAACACACAAACTAATAAACAGCCCAGAACACATAAACTAATAAACAGCCCAGAACACATAAACTAATAAACAGCTTAGAACACACAAACTAATAAACAGCCCAGAACACATAAACTAATAAACAGCCCAGAACACACAAACTAATAAACAGCTTAGAACACATAAACTAATAAACAGCTTAGAACACACAAACTAATAAACAGCCCAGAACACATAAACTAATAAACAGCCCAGAACACACAAACTAATAAACAGCTTAGAACACATAAACTAATAAACAGCTTAGAACACATAAACTAATAAACAGCTTAGAACACACAAACTAATAAACAGCTTAGAACACATAAACTAATAAACAGCCCAGAACACATAAACTAATAAACAGCCCAGAACACATAAACTAATAAACAGCTTAGAACACATAAACTAATAAACAGCTTAGAACACATAAACTAATAAACAGCTTAGAACACACAAACTAATAAACAGCTTAGAACACATAAACTAATAAACAGCCCAGAACACATAAACTAATAAACAGCCCAGAACACACAAACTAATAAACAGCTTAGAACACACAAACTAATAAACAGCTTAGAACACATAAACTAATAAACAGCTTAGAACACACAAACTAATAAACAGCCCAGAACACACAAACTAATAAACAGCCCAGAACACACAAACTAATAAACAGCCCAGAACACATAAACTAATAAACAGCCCAGAACACACAAACTAATAAACAGCCCAGAACACATAAACTAATAAACAGCCCAGAACACATAAACTAATAAACAGCCCAGAACACATAAACTAATAAACAGCCCAGAACACATAAACTAATAAACAGCCCAGAACACACAAACTAATAAACAGCCCAGAACACATAAACTAATAAACAGCCCAGAACACACAAACTAATAAACAGCCCAGAACACATAAACTAATAAACAGCCCAGAACACACAAACTAATAAACAGCCCAGAACACATAAACTAATAAACAGCCCAGAACACATAAACTAATAAACAGCCCAGAACACACAAACTAATAAACAGCCCAGAACACATAAACTAATAAACAGCCCAGAACACATAAACTAATAAACAGCTTAGAACACACAAACTAATAAACAGCCCAGAACACATAAACTAATAAACAGCTTAGAACACATAAACTAATAAACAGCCCAGAACACATAAACTAATAAACAGCCCAGAACACACAAACTAATAAACAGCCCAGAAACACAAACTAACACAAAAACAGCTTAGAACACACAAACTAATAAACAGCCCAGAACACACAAACTAATAAACAGCCCAGAACACATAAACTAATAAACAGCCCAAAACACATAAACTAATAAACAGCCCAAAACACATAAACTAATAAACAGCCCAGAACACAAACTAATAAACAGCCCAGAACACACAAACTAATAAACAGCCCAGAACACATAAACTAATAAACAGCTTAGAACACATAAACTAATAAACAGCCCAGAACACATAAACTAATAAACAGCCCAGAAAACACAGCCCAGAACATCATAAACTAATAAACAGCCCAGAACACATAAACTAATAAACAGCCCAGAACACACAAACTAATAAACAGCCCAGAACACATAAACTAATAAACAGCCCAGAACACACAAACTAATAAACAGCCCAGAACACACAAACTAATAAACAGCCCAGAACACAAACTAATAAACAGCCCAGAACACACAAACTAATAAACAGCCCAGAACACATAAACTAATAAACAGCCCAGAACACACACTAATAAACAGCCCAGAACACACAAACTAATAAACAGCCCAGAACACACAAACTAATAAACAGCCCAGAACACACAAACTAATAAACAGCCCAGAACACACAAACTAATAAACAGCCCAGAACACACAAACTAATAAACAGCCCAGAACACACAAACTAATAAACAGCCCAGAACACACAAACTAATAAACAGCCCAGAACACACAAACTAATAAACAGCCCAGAACACACAAACTAATAAACAGCCCAGAACACACAAACTAATAAACAGCCCAGAACACACAAACTAATAAACAGCCCAGAAGAACATAAACTAATAAACAGCCCAGAACACATAAACTAATAAACAGCCCAGAACACACAAACTAATAAACAGCCCAGAACACACAAACTAATAAACAGCCCAGAACACACAAACTAATAAACAGCCCAGAACACATAAACTAATAAACAGCCCAGAACACATAAACTAATAAACAGCCCAGAACACATAAACTAATAAACAGCCCAGAACACATAAACTAATAAACAGCCCAGAACACATAAACTAATAAACAGCCCAGAACACACAAACTAATAAACAGCCCAGAACACATAAACTAATAAACAGCCCAGAACACACAAACTAATAAACAGCCCAGAACACACAAACTAATAAACAGCCCAGAACACACAAACTAATAAACAGCCCAGAACACACAAACTAATAAACAGCCCAGAACACACAAACTAATAAACAGCCCAGAACACATAAACTAATAAACAGCCCAGAACACACAAACTAATAAACAGCCCAGAACACATAAACTAATAAACAGCCCAGAACACACAAACTAATAAACAGCCTAATAAACAGCCCAGAACACATAAACTAATAAACAGCCCAGAACACACAAACTAATAAACAGCCCAGAACACATAAACTAATAAACAGCCCAGAACACATAAACTAATAAACAGCCCAGAACACACAAACTAATAAACAGCCCAGAACACATAAACTAATAAACAGCCCAGAACACATAAACTAATAAACAGCCCAGAACACACAAACTAATAAACAGCCCAGAACACACAAACTAATAAACAGCCCAGAACACACAAACTAATAAACAGCCCAGAACACATAAACTAATAAACAGCCCAGAACACATAAACTAATAAACAGCCCAGAACACACAAACTAATAAACAGCTTAGAACACACAAACTAATAAACAGCCCAGAACACATAAACTAATAAACAGCCCAGAACACACAAACTAATAAACAGCCCAGAACACACAAACTAATAAACAGCCCAGAATACATAAACTAATAAACAGCCCAGAACACACAAACTAATAAACAGCCCAGAACACACAAACTAATAAACAGCCCAGAACACACAAACTAATAAACAGCCCAGAACACATAAACTAATAAACATCCCAGAACACACAAACTAATAAACAGCCCACAACACATAAACTAATAAACAGCCCACAACACACAAACTAATGAACAGCCCAGAACACACAAACTAATAAACAGCCCAGAACACACAAACTAATAAACAGCCCAGAACACACAAACTAATAAACAGCCCAGAACACACAAACTAATAAACAGCCCAGAACACATAAACTAATAAACAGCCCAGAACACACAAACTAATAAACAGCCCACAACACATAAACTAATAAACAGCCCAGAACACATAAACTAATAAACAGCCCAGAACACACAAACTAATAAACAGCCCAGAACACACAAACTAATAAACAGCCCAGAACACACTAATAAACAGCCCAGAAACTAATAAACAGCCCAGAACACATAAACTAATTAACAGCCCAGAACACATAAACTAATAAACAGCCCAGAACACACAAACTAATAAACAGCCCAGAACACACATAAACTAATAAACAGCCCAGAACACACATAAACTAATAAACAGCCCAGAACACATAAACTAATAAACAGCCCAGAACACATAAACTAATAAACAGCCCAGAACACATAAACTAATAAACAGCCCAGAACACATAAACTAATAAACAGCCCAGAACACATAAACAGCCCAGAACACATAAACTAATAAACAGCCCAGAACACATAAACTAATAAACAGCCCAGAACACATAAACAGCCCAGAACACATAAACTAATAAACAGCCCAGAACACATAAACTAATAAACAGCCCAGAACACATAAACAGCCCAGAACACATAAACAGCCCAGAACACACAAACTAATAAACAGCCCAGAACACACAAACTAATAAACAGCCCAGAACACATAAACTAATAAACAGCCCAGAACACATAAACTAATAAACAGCTTAGAACACATAAACTAATAAACAGCCCAGAACACACAAACTAATAAACAGCTTAGAACACATAAACTAATAAACAGCTTAGAACACACAAACTAATAAACAGCCCAGAACACACAAACTAATAAACAGCCCAGAACACATAAACTAATAAACAGCCCAGAACACACAAACTAATAAACAGCCTAGAACACATAAACTAATAAACACCCCAGAACACACAAACTAATAAACAGCCCAGAACACACAAACTAATAAACAGCCCAGAACACATAAACTAATAAACAGCCCAGAACACATAAACTAATAAACAGCCCAGAACACATAAACTAATAAACAGCCCAGAACACATAAACTAATAAACAGCCCAGAACACATAAACTAATAAACAGCCCAGAACACATAAACTAATAAACAGCCCAGAACACATAAACTAATAAACAGCCCAGAACACACAAACTAATAAACAGCCCAGAACACACAAACTAATAAACAGCCCAGAACACATAAACTAATAAACAGCCCAGAACACATAAACTAATAAACAGCCCAGAACACATAAACTAATAAACAGCCCAGAACACATAAACTAATAAACAGCCCAGAACACATAAACTAATAAACAGCCCAGAACACATAAACTAATAAACAGCCCAGAACACATAAACTAATAAACAGCCCAGAACACATAAACTAATAAACAGCCCAGAACACATAAACTAATAAACAGCCCAGAACACATAAACTAATAAACAGCCCAGAACACATAAACTAATAAACAGCCCAGAACACACAAACTAATAAACAGCCTAGAACACATAAACTAATAAACAACCCAGAACACATAAACTAATAAACAGCCCAGAACACACAAACTAATAAACAGCCCAGAACACACAAACTAATAAACAGCCCAGAACACATAAACTAATAAACAGCCTAGAACACATAAACTAATAAACAACCCAGAACACACAAACTAATAAACAGCCCAGAACACACAAACTAATAAACAGCCCAGAACACATAAACTAATAAACAGCCCAGAACACATAAACTAATAAACAGCCCAGAACACATAAACTAATAAACAGCCCAGAACACATAAACTAATAAACAGCCCAGAACACATAAACTAATAAACAGCCCAGAACACATAAACTAATAAACAGCCCAGAACACATAAACTAATAAACAGCCCAGAACACACAAACTAATAAACAGCCCACAACACACAAACTAATAAACAGCCCAGAACACATAAACTAATAAACAGCCCAGAACACATAAACTAATAAACAGCCCACAACACATAAACTAATGAACAGCCCAGAACACAAACTAATAAACATCCCAGAACACACAAACTAATAAACAGCCCACAACACATAAACTAATAAACAGCCCACAACACACAAACTAATGAACAGCCCAGAATACATAAACTAATAAACAGCCCAGAACACATAAACTAATGAACAGCCCAAAACACATAAACTAATGAACAGCCCAGATCCCATAAACTAATAAACAGCCCAGAACACATAAACTAATAAACAGCCCAGAACACATAAACTAATACACAGCCCAGAAGACAGAACACATAAACTAATAAACAGCCAAAAACACATAAACTAATGAAAAGCCCAGAACTCATACACTAATAAACAGCCCAGAACACATAAACTAATACACCCAATTATATTCTAGTAAGCACCAAAGAAACATTGTACAAGAGGAAATGAATTCAAACCATGGTACCAATGTAAGAAAACAAGCTTACCTTCTGAGGGTAGGGATTGAGGTGGGCTCATCTCATCAGACCTCCCGTCTGATCTGCTGGAAATCTTCCTCCCTCTCTTCTTCTTCTCAACAAGACCATGCTCCTTCTTAAACTCATCCAATTTGTGCTTCCATCTTCTGCTGCATTTATCAGCTCTTTGGACACCATTGTTATGCCCTAGGAAATAAAAGTTACTTTTAATGTAAGGTAGTAGGCATAAACGTACACCACCTCTTCAAACCTTTTGTCAAAAACTCAAAGTTGGTGTCTGCATTTGGAAAATTGTGCCAAATTGTGTGGTGCCAACTCTTCATCAAATGTGGATGGTAAATGGTACTGCCTATGGCAGGATTCCACACCAACTACCTGGCTCAGTGGTAGAGAGTCAAACTCGAATCCCAAAGGTACTGAGTTTGATTCCCAGCATGAGTCCTACATTGCATCCAGGGAGTAAATACCATGTGGGTGTGTGTGTGTGGGGGGTGTAAAACCCCAAATGTTGACTCGTGGGTAAATTTCAGATTAGTTGGTAATTCTGGTATCAGATTGGTAAAAATACCAATTTTTATTAATTTTTTTTACAGGGAGGCAGTTTTTTCTCAAATGGAATGCTAATTTGAGGCCGTCAGTAAATCTTACATTCCCCCCTTCCCCCGTTATAATGGTCTACTAACGCGCCTGGTTGCATCCTTGAGCAAGAGACTTTATACCACCTACTTCAATCCATGCAGCATCTAAATGAATGCCAGCATTGCTGGGGAGTTAACCTGCTATGGGACTGGTGTCCTGTGCAGGGAGTGACATTGATTCTCCTCATTTGCCTGCACCACTGAAACCAGAGATAAAGTGCCAGCTTTCTGTGCCTTCATGGGAAAGGATTCCACTTTTTCCAAAAGCAACATTTATTAGTCTTTCTGCAAACAGTATTGTAGTTTGTTTTATAAACCAGTTTACAGGACAACTGTAGTAGAATCTGTAACAGTTTCTTGAATTGGCATGCCCCTAATTAGGCTTTTTTGGAGGGGTGCTCAAGCCTGCCCATATTTCCTCCACCCTGCCCCTATTTATCTGCAACCTGCCCCCTTTTCAAAAATCATCTACATTTTCAAAATAAACTTTCACTGTGTTAGATAATTGTTTTACCTTCTTTTGATGATGTTGCAGCTCCCCCTATTTTTTTTTTATTCCTCCCTAACGTATATTTAAAGTGCCCCCAAAATGATGTTGCTTGGACCTTGTTACACTGTAAATTGCCCCCTCATTTTAGTCCTTGCCACACTACCCCTTCTGGTTCAAGATAGGGGTTTGATAGGGACCTCTACAGACTGTCCAATCAGAATTAGTTTCACTCTTACCTCGACACTTGCTGATGATCCTTCCCCAGAGATTGTTCTTGGAGAGAATCTTGAGGTGGCCAACAATGAGAAGATGGTGGCGAGATCTCGTCAAGGCGACATTTGTTCTCCTAGTCAAAATAAAGAATGCAGAGATAAACAATTTTTCAAAAAGTTTTTGCTATGGAATGGAACATTAGCTAGATCATTTGAACTGAAAATGAATCTAATGAATTAAAGAATTGTTGAAGAGTCATTGTCATTGTTGCATTATCTACAACCTTGGACAAAACTCGCTTTATCTACAACCTTGGACAAACCTCTTGAAAGAATGCTATCTGCTAAAATCGCAAGCAAAGTTTTTATGCATTTCTCAAACTAAAGTTACTTAAAAACATATTATTTCATTTTGAGTAATTATGTTTGCTAGTTATAGTTAATAACTGCCTCCTATAACACTATATATGGAGAATTGGTAGCTCAGTTGGCAGAGCGCACGGCTGAGATGCTGGAGGTCCTGGGTTCAAGCCTCGGTCAGGTCTTAACTCGATTTTTTCACAGCTTTGCAGACAGATACGCCGAACATCAAAGCGGAAACCTTTCGTCTGCAGCTCCTACTCATCATTCAGCTGTTGAGAAAAGTGACAATGGTTGAATGGCGCACACCGTCCTTCCGAGGGGACGTTAAGCTGTCGGTCCCGACAGCAGTAGAGTCACCCCTGCCTGGTTCTCTGAACACTATTCGAGAAGAGAAGCGTGAAAACGCGGTGTTTATTCACTTCCCTTTCAAGGACTAAGTTCAGACAGATAACTAGTCTGTTAGTTGTAGAGCGCATTTGAATTAAAAATGCATCATATAAATTCAATATACTATATTATCCATTTTACCATCAGCCACATTCTGGCATTCTTTTGTATTTCTTATTGTAACCCTCTTTAATAAAGAAATACTTGGTTCTCTCTATGCCTTTAAAATTAAAGATTGATCATTAGCTGGTCCTGTCCTTAAAAAAATAAACACTCAGACCTGATGTCAAAGTTAAGCGGATCGGGCCAGACATTTCCCTATCATTTTTCTATCTTTTTCATTATTTTGAAACCACAAGCAATTAAGCTCAGGTTCCACTCCTGATAATATTCCAGACACCAGTTACTCAAATTACACCCACATGTCCAGAGATAATTGCACACAGTAAATACAGTTCATAAAAGTTCACACAGTAGTTGTAACTAGTTCCAGCAATAAGGGAACCATTGTTTTCTTTGATAACCCTAACTGACCTTTTATTAAACAAGGTGTTTCATTACATGCTTGCCATATGAACTGTCAATCATTTAGCAAGAGGTTTACTTTAGGAAGGATAATTGGTTATATTAGTCACAATATTTAGGTTTGTGGTTGGGACTGGCTGGAACAGAATTTTAAGGAGAGCCACAGCTAATGATTGATCTATCAACATACTTATCAGAATCAATAAAGCCCAATGAGTCTGTTCGGACACACGAGAGGATGATGATGTCTTTCTCTCCTCCTTGAAAGGCGTCAACGGTGGAAACCTGGATTGCTTTCAGCTCACTAGTGTTAGACATGCTATGGGTTTAACCAAAATATAGGATTAATGAATAGATAACAGAAACTACCTGAAACAAAAGATATTTTCTCATCAATTTGCATATATATGATAGAGGATTGTTAAAGAAACAAATTGGTATAAAAATCATGTTGATATCTTATTCCGTTACGAAGTTATTACATTTCACCAGTGTGTTGAAATGTGAAGTTGTAGTGAACATATGATGTCATCAAGGCAGATCCAAGACATTGTTTTGGGGTAATTCTATAAAATAAAATAAAAGGGTTTTCCTTTTACTTAAAGTGTAAGGTATAATGAGCAGAGGGGTAAAGTATGCACTAAAAGTGCATGTCATGCCCAGTCTCAATAATTAAACACAAAGTATGTCCAAAATGTAAAAAGAGGCAATTAATTTTGCAAGAAAAAGTACATAAATATTATTTTGGATTTGCCTTTATGATATCACACTGTACACTGTGAGGTCACACTGGTCAAATCTTTGAAATGAAATAACTCCGAAACGGAAAAAGATATCAACATGGTTTTTAAACCAAATTGTTTCTTTAATCGTCCTCTATCATATATATGAAAATGAAATTTCACGGAAATATTCCTTTAAGATGCAACATGATAGAAATGCAAAATGAATGTTAGATTAGTTAATTGTTTGTGCACTTAAGAGTTTTGAAATGCAGGTGAAATAACAATAAAAGCTACCAACAAAAACAAATGTGTGTGTATTTGTATATGATTAATTTGTGTTTTAATTATAATTTAAGGAACACAAATCAATTTAAGGAACAAATCAATCGAAGGAACACAAATCAATTTCCTCAATAAATATTGACATTCGGAGACAAAATTAATCGACTGAAATGACTTAAAGGAGCACTAGACCGAAAAGTGAGGGCTTATTTTTTTGGGGGGGTCCCCCAAAAATCAAATGCTTATCTAGCACGCAACGGCATAGTAATTTTATGGGTAATGTGAATATTCAAGTGACCTTTGCCCTCACGTCATCTGTGGGCTGTGGAGGCATGAAGTTTATTGATCTGTTGTGGATGATATATTTGTGAAATTTGCAAAAACAAGCGCCCTCACTTTTTGGTCTAGTGCTTTAATATTATTTGTCAATTTACATTTGGAAGTACTAAAGGGAAAATACTTTATTTCAAACTTCTTCAATCGATACAAATTTTACATTACATTATATTAAATTATATTTCAAACTAACAGATATAATGTTTGATACTTATGCTGTTAGAAATTACTGAAATATTCATTAGAAATAATGAGTTGATTTGAAGGGTACTATTATATGCACATAAATTGTATTTGAATATTCACATCAAAGGTACTATGATATGCACATAAATTGAATTTGAATATTCACATCAAAGGTACTATTATATGCAATTAAATTAAATTTGAATATTCACATCAAAGGTACTATTATATGCACATAATTGTATTTGAATATTAACATCAAAGGTACTATTATAGCACATAAATTGAATTTGAATATTCACATCAAAGGTACTATTATATGCACATAAATTGAATTTGAATATTCACATCAAAGGTACTATAATATGCACATAAATTGAATTTGAATATTCACATCAAAGGTACTATTATATGCACATAATTGTATTTGAATATTCACATCAAAGGTACTATTATATGCACATAAATTGAATTTTAATATCCACATCAAAGGTACTATTATTTGCACATAAATTGTATTTGAATATTCATATTAAAGGTACTATTATATGCACATAAATTGTATTTAAATATTCACATCAAAGGTACTATTATATGCACATAAATTGTATTTGAATATTCATATCAAAGGTACTATTATATGCACATAAATTGAATTTGAATATTCACATCAAAGGTACTATAATATGCACATAAATTGTATTTGAATATTAACATCAAAGGTACTATTATAGCACATAAATTGAATTTGAATATTCACATCAAAGGTACTATTATATGCACATAAATTGAATTTGAATATTCACATCAAAGGTACTATAATATGCACCTAAATTGAATTTGAATATTCACATCAAAGGTACTATTATATGCACATAAATTGTATTTGAATATTCACATCAAAGGTATTATATGCACATAAATTGAATTTGAATATTCACATCAAAGGTATTATATGCACATAAATTGAATTTGAATATTCACATCAAAGGTACTATTATATGCAATTAAATTAAATTTGAATATTCACATCAAAGGTACTATTATATGCACATAATTGTATTTGAATATTAACATCAAAGGTACTATTATAGCACATAAATTGAATTTGAATATTCACATCAAAGGTACTATTATATGCACATAAATTGAATTTGAATATTCACATCAAAGGTACTATAATATGCACCTAAATTGAATTTGAATATTCACATCAAAGGTACTATTATATGCACATAATTGTATTTGAATATTCACATCAAAGGTACTATTATATGCACATAAATTGAATTTTAATATCCACATCAAAGGTACTATTATTTGCACATAAATTGTATTTGAATATTCATATTAAAGGTACTATTATATGCACATAAATTGTATTTAAATATTCACATCAAAGGCACTATTATATGCACATAAATTGTATTTGAATATTCATATCAAAGGTACTATTATATGCACATAAATTGAATTTGAATATTCACATCAAAGGTACTATAATAGCACATAAATTGTATTTGAATATTAACATCAAAGGTACTATTATAGCACATAAATTGAATTTGAATATTCACATCAAAGGTACTATTATATGCACATAAATTGAATTTGAATATTCACATCAAAGGTACTATAATATGCACCTAAATTGAATTTGAATATTCACATCAAAGGTACTATTATATGCACATAAATTGTATTTGAATATTCATATCAAAGGTATTATCATATGCACATAAATTGTATTTGATTATTCACATCAAAGGTACTATTATATGCACATAAATTGTATTTGAATATTCTATTGACTCCAACAATGTGCTCTCACATTTGTGCTGAGTGATTTTTAAAGTGGCAATCTGTGTGGTTTCCTTATCCATGAAGATATCCCAAATTCTCAATCATGGAAATGACATACCCTTACCCCCACTCATCATGCCTCACCTTCTCTCCCTCCCATTTCACCCCAGCTCTCTACTTAAGATACCTTACATAAACATAAAAGCACAACCCCCTCCACTTTAATTTCATGAAGATTAATTTAAAACTGAATCTTCATTAAGATCAATCCTTTGTTTTATCTTTATTCAAGCAGTGAGTTATTGTTCAAATTTATGTTCAAGCCAGGATTCTTGACCTCAAGCAAAAGGCTATCTTTAGATTTTCCTTTCATGCCAGACATATACTTAAATTGCTAACTTCAAGTCAGGAATACATTGTTTTAAGTTCTATTTTATATTTTCTTTCAAGCAAGATGCAAAAGTAACTGGAATTCCTTTCCAATGGCAAAAATCTATTGTTCCCAGTTTCTGAACACTGGATGTGTTGAAGGAGGGACGGCGGAACAGATAAGATTCTATATCCCCATTTGTCAAGGACGTACGTTGGTGATGGGGATAATCAAGAATTGATGCAGCATGTCTACTCACCTACTCTGCTGAAGCAAGGTTGTAATCAATGCAACCTGTGCCTTGTACAGCGTAATGACACCAATCTGCGTGGGCTCCACATCCATAAACATGAGCATCTCTATCATGGAAATGACAAAGTTTGCTTCTTTGTCGTTGAGGAAACTGCCTCCTGCAGCCGCTATACACTCTTTGCCGTCAGCCACGTCGTAGAAGGATAGAGTTGGAAATTCACTCTGCGAAGAGCAAGAAGCAAAATATTTGAAAATTTGATAAATACTTTTGTAGTTGCTTATCAAAACGATACTCAAAAAAGACTAGAAATTATGCTAATGAGTTGCTTTAACACCAGACCATGAATAAAACGTTCAGGCTGGGCAGCCCCGGTATTACATGCTTGGCCAATTTTCATGGTCACAGACCTAAAACTATAATGTTAGCACTCTGTAGAGTGCATATCCTCACCCCAACACAATCTACCTCAGAAATCTTAGACCCACTAAGTTTTATCACCAAATAATCTCTTCCTCACTTTTAATCAGCATTGCCTATTTGCATTCTAAACACTTCATGGCTTCCTTCTGACTGATTCCTTTCAAGTCATATTATTGTGTTCAGTTTTATTCAGGCTAAAGCATTCATTGTTTGAGTTCCTTTCAGACAAGACTCACATTACATCATTTTCTTTTCATGTCAAAAAGCAATCGTTTTGATTTCTTTGATACCAAACAAACTTATCTTAATTTTCTTTAGAGTCCAGCTAATAGTTTATGTTTGGATTTTCATTTAGAGCATGAATTCATTGTTCAGCACATTCCAATGGAAAGATTCAACTAAGTCTTGACAGATCTTATCCTAAAACATCCCCACCCCCCTACCCCCATTTCTGCCCTTCTCCTGTTCTGATATGTCCTAAATTTGAATCACTTCTTCCTGAAGCACTTAAAAAACCACACACTACATTTAATTAACATCCAATGATCAGTTCTTGAGATATGTTGATGACAAACAGGTGAAATTATAACCTCCGTTCAACCGTTGGCGGAGGTAATTATAGTCACTGATGCAGTGAACCAGTGACTTAATTACCGATTTCATAGCTGTTCATGACGAACATGATAGCACATTGTTTCAGTATTAATGAAATGAAAGGGTTTCGAGGATTAGCTCACAGACTGAAGTATGCATTGAGAGTATTACTTCATTTGAAGATCATTTACATAGGAAATTGTAATCGAGGGAAATAGTTAATAAGAAATTTGAGATGAAGTGCATGAATGGTGAATGATTTTTAAAGCAGGGCACTGTATCATGATAATCTATTTAAAAGAGGCCATTTCTTTTAATGCTTAAATTATCTGGCTGTAGGTACCTGTCTATACACCAAATATGAAAAATGCCATTGGCAATACTACAAACACTGAATACTTACGCATAGCTGTAGTCTATCTGCTTCTGTAACGCCATCCACGAGCTGACTGTCATAAAATAACTCGTTAGATATAGCACTGATGTGAGGGTGACAACGGTACTGCGTTCGGAGAAGTGTTGGTTCATATCCCTGCAAGGATTCAAATATAACACACAGATTGATTTGATATTCATTTGTATGTGGCAAGGGTAATAGTATTTGATTGGCAAAGGAGTCAGCTGACCATGGTTAATTTGTGACATCACAAGGCAATGGAAATGTATCTAGCAGGCGTTTGTTGGCAGTTTGACTGACATTTATTAAACAAAGGACTGTAAAATGGTTAATTTTTAACTGATTTTGATTTTTTGATTGAAACTTTCATGGGTTTTGATATATTTTAAAGACACTGCAGTTAATGTCGCCTCAACATGTCCATATAAGGCATTTAATTGTATTCACCCTGTAACAGAGAGCTGATACAAACCTGTCATGAAAAGAGCAACATTGTCGTAATAAAGTTGTATAAATATCAGTTTGAAACTGTAAGTGCTTGTTGAGTTACCATTAATTGAAATAAAAGAGGAAATTACCAACACTTTACCAAAAACATGTCCCATATCATTTTGAAGAAAAAAAGCAAAGGAATTATATACCTTCATTGAAAGAAAAGTAACAAGACACGAAACAAAATATTCCAAAAATAACTACTACCTTGAAGAGCTTTCTACTATAGGTTTTCACCTCTTACTTTTTGCTAGTAGTTAAAAGTCAAATTTTAGAATTCAGGCAAATTTTGTGATGTCATCAGATGAATACAGCTCATTATCCTTCAGTATTTCATTAAAATGTGTTCTTCAGGTTTAACCTGTTATAGTTTGATTTCTTCTTTGCTGATTAGCATAGCATAGCATAGTAAGGTTTAACGTCCCGGAAGCATCCAGTGCTGGACATTATATCAAGACGGCCATGGCCTTTGATAACCAATTGTGAACTCGCTGGTTGCAGACCCACTGGGATTCGAACCCAGGACGTGCGGGTGAGAGGACAAAGCACTAACCACTACACCACGGAGGTCTGTTTGATTACTAGCTGCCCTAGGGGTATAATCAAGTTTTGAAATATCTGAATGCAATCAGATATTGACCTTCAAAATATATTTTAGAGAGGATTGGAAAACGAAGATTATATAAATTGAAGATATGATCATCTGCCGATGCCACAAATTATTGCACAATATGGAAAATGCTGTAAATGGTTAGTTATTAACTGCTTTTGGTGAGAGCTGTATTTATGGTCCATTCTATACTTTGAATTATTCAAGCTCAGATTGCCTCTAGATGTCACCTTGAAAAGTGAATGTCCTGTAGTAGTATGAGGCAAAAACCAAAGTGCTGTACAGAAAAGACTTCAGAAATAGTTTATTCCTGCTTAGTATTCCACAACATACTGGGTTGCTTACCAAAAGAATAAGGCGGTCAAAAAGAGTTTGCTCAAGACTTGATGTATGAGGCGACTCTGAGCCCTGGATGGTCGGATCTAGCTGCTTGGGGTCCCCTACCAAGACCAAACGCTCACATTCAAATCTGGCGATGGGTAGCAGGGAACCAGGCTCCGTGATCTGACTGCATTCATCGAGCAAAACCATCTAGAAGGAAGCAGTTTAATAACGGATCTTGAAGGTTTATATATGGTCAGGTAGAGAGGGAGCTTTAAATTCTGTATAGAAGTCTTTAAGGGAGGCAAAGTCTGACACAATCATTATTTAGTCAAAATCTTAATTCAAGTTATTCATGCTTCTTATATATGCTTCTTCCAATCAGGTTTAGAAAAGTGCTTTTTAAGGATGGAACAGTGAATTTTTAAATAATCAGTTGGCTGTTCAAATAATAAAATAGTAGTTTTGGAAATATTTAAAGTTGATTTATTTGCAACAGTGAATTTTTTTCTCAAACATATAACATCAACATCCTGCAATATACAGTATATGTTTTCTGTTTATGAAATGTGTTCTGAGAGTAAAATCCCTCGTAACAAATATTTTTTAAAGTATAAAAAACCTTTCTTTTCCTGTAATTACCGGCGCATTCGATCATAGATGGACCGCTGAAACTAACAATAACATAATGTTAGGTTTGATCTCACTCTGTCAAGACCCGTTTTACAAGCCGTAAAATTGACCACTAAATACACAGTGAAAATTCTTTAATGGTGGCAATCAGTTCATTTACAGGTAAACATTACCTGATGAGTCGAATAAATTTTGCAAGAAAAACAAAAAAAAGGTTTCAGCAGAGCTGAAATTCTGCGTGCTTCGCAAAGATTGCAGCCATTTGATAAGAGGACTGTATTTCCGGGTGATGGCGTAGTTTTGAAATTGATTACGATGAGGCGCCGAGGTATCACAGTATCCAAGGTTTTTACTGAAAGCACTAGCGAGTACGGCAAAAAAGTTATGCGATGTTAAGATTAGATGACATTGAGAGGGAACTTTTCTCTTCTTTCCTAAGCAAATTTCCATGCACATTTTCCGCAAAAATGAGGATTTATACTGTAGAAATGCACTTTTTAGGATTTGGAAGGCAAAAATCCAGCGTCTATTTGGGCATTGAAGTCAATACTTTTGCCATACTGGTTGCGCGATTTTTTAAATTAGCATCGTAAGTTGAAGCAATTTTGGTGTACTCCCGAAAATCAGCGTGTAAACGATACACACTCGCTCTTTTGGCGTGTACACGTTTACTAAATACTCTAAATGTTCACAGCCCTTAAAGTATGTCAGTACACATTCCACTTGGAAAGCATTTCAGTATGGGAAAAGTTTTCCTGGGCAATTTTCTTCTCAGGCTTACCACTGAGCTGTAAAAATAACAGCTTCCAGGACCTTGTCACTCATATAACTTCCCCAATTGACCGGAAGAGGTTAGAATTACCCATTGATCCACACATTATAATTGATACAAAACAGCTCATAACTTTTGTTAGAATCATATTTTCATGTTCAAACATCACCATGAATTCATTTGTCTCCCTAATGCCTTTTAGGTTATTATTATTATTTTTTTTTTTTTTTTTTTTTGGGGGGGGGAATATATTTCCAGCCCATGGTATAGTCAAACTGCCCCCTCCTCCCTCCCCCTTCCCTATGCTGTTTGCCGAAGACATAAGAATTTGTGCTACATATTTATACTCTTCAACATAATTTTGTATGTCTCACTCACATCCCTGATACTCTCAGTAGTTTAATGCAACTATCATATTTACATATTTACATACGATGATATAATATGTTACAGCCCTAATTGGTTTAGAATTTTACACATGTGCAGCAGCCTATTTATTTCTTGACTATTATTTATTCAAGTCCTTGTTTCTCTCACAGATATATTATGACAAAGAAGGTGTATATCTGAAGGTACAATTTAATTTTCCAAGGAATTTGAAAAAAAAAATTGTTTTTATTGACAAAAATATTGGAACAGTGAAATTAAATCTGGAACAGTGTTTTTTTAAAAAGCACTGTTCCGTGGAACAGTGGTCAAAGAAATTTTTAAATTGAAGGGTCCTCTGCTCCAGGCGGCAGAGTCGGGCCCGTTCCGCTTCAGTGACCTGCTGGGCCGCTTACCGGGATCATTCTGCCTATATTTTCGAGTTGGCGCATTTGTCGCAGGTTGATTGACCCTTACTCTACCAGCACTTTTTTGAAACTGCGCTTGGGAGGCGGGGCCAAAAATGGGGCACCCAAATCGGCGATAATATCGCCGCGTGATGGAGTAAGGGCTAAAGGAAGCAGGTAGCTCAGTCGGCTGAGCGTACAATTGACATACTGGAGGTCCCAAAATCGAATCCAACAGCAAATTAACCAGCGATTTTTCCACAGATAAGCAGAAAGATACGCTGACATCAAGCACAGAGTTTGTGTTCTGCATCACACCTTCTCCCCCACCCAACCTTTGTGAAAAGTGGCCAATGGTTTGGGTGGCGCTCACCATCGTTCGGAAGGGACGCAAAGCCGTCGGTTCCGATGGTAGAAGTTTCACCTCCTGCCTGGTTCTCTAATCACTTCTCGAAAAGCAGCGTGTTAACCTGGTGTTCATCCACTTCCCATCCTGGCAAAAATCCTTGGGTCCACACTGAAAACAAGTCAAATGTGACTTGAGTGTGCTCTCAGCATTATGTGCCTAAAAGTGTAAAAGAACTGAACGAAACAGGCCAGGAACTCCATTCAGTTTTACTGCACAAGATCAGCTAATCTCATTTCTCTCGCTCTTTGTAAACTTAACCTGACCCAACAAAGTATTCTATACAATGGCCTTAAACAATGATATTCAGTTTTACTGCACAAGATCAGCTAATCTCATTTCTCTCGCTCTTTGTAGACTTGACCTGACCCAACAAAGTATTCTATACAATGGCCTTAAACAATGATATTCAGTTTTACTGCACAAGATCAGCTAATCTCAATTCTCTCGCTCTTTGTAGACTTAACTTGACCCAACAAAGTATTCTATACAATGGCCTTAAACAATGATATTCCCTCTTGGTTTGAATTTATAGCACAACTTCTAAAACCTTAAAAAAACACTTGAAAAAAAACACTTTTTTCTCTCCTTTTTTGTCCTGTATGTATTGTAAATTTAAACTGTTTGTAGTTCATTGTTTATTTTTGTAAAGGGTGAACTCGCCTGTATAAATTTACCTTACAAGACAATATTTTTCAAATCTTTATTTTGATCTCGCTACTCTTAATTGTTTGTACCAAACCCCATTTATTCTTTCCTTTTTTGTCCTATATGCAGGGGCGTAAATACTGGAGACTCGTCAGTCAAATTTGAGATTAGTCAGTGAATCTGGTATTAGGTCAGAAAAAATACCGAATTTGATTAATACATTTTTTACAGGGAGGCAGTTTGTTTCTCCAAATGTGATGCTAATTTGAGGCTGTCAGTAAATCTTATACTCCCCCCCCCCTTCCCGAGTCATAACGGTCTACTAACGTGACTGCCTATATGTATTGTAAATCCAAGTGGTTTGTAGTTTATCGATTATATTTGTGAAAGGTGAATTCATGTTAACAAGTGTACGTAACGTTTTGTAAGTTAGCCCTAGCTTTCCTCCCTGTTGTAAATATGAAGACTCTGTATTGTTTATTTTTCTGTATATGTTGAAAAAGCTAAAATAAATGTTGTTGAACTGAATTGAATTAAAACAAACAAAAAAGTTCAATCATTTAAATGCCATTGAAAACTCATTTGGGACAGTGTCAATCTTCCAAGTTATGCATTATTTTTAACATCATAAACCTGTTGTCATTTTTCATAAACACCATAATCCTGTTGTCATTTTCTTACATGTAAATGGAAATCATGAATTGGATCTCACCTGTGTGGAAGTATCGGCTTTGCAATCTTCTTAACACTTCCAACACGGACAAAATCTTCAAAGCCCATATCAAGTAGACTGAAAATAATAAATAAATAAATTGCTGTACCCCTGGGACCAATATTTTGAGTTGAAAATGAAACAAATCAAATTGAGTAAATCGGGCAATAAGTGAATTAGAAAGGTAGCTGGCAACACGATTGTGAGAGCATTATAAACTACAAAAAGGACTTTGAAATAAACTTTAAGAATCATGATGGGAGTCAGATTGAGAACGTTTGGTGATGATCCTTGTAGCAGAAACCTGAACATTTCCATTGCAAAACATTGCTCCTAAGAAAAACTGGTGCCAGACTTCGTAAAAAATAGTGATGTAAGGGGAACTCAAATCCTACCTAACTCTGCCTGTCTATAAGTAATACTATAAGGGTGTTTCAGCCGACGTCACGAGGTCACATGACTTTGTTTACATCGCCATTTTGTCAGGAAAAACTACTGTCGTCTGCTGTACACTTAATTAGACTTACATACATTTGCATGTTGTTATATAAGATTAGTTTTGTAAAATAATTATGCCGGAATCTTGCTGTGCCATTGGTTGCACTAATAGATATGTGCGGGGAAATAAAAAGACATTTTCTTGATTTCTATCTGATCCTGATCAACGTTCGAAGTGGGTTTTTGTGCGTCACGACAGCTTCAACTACAGGTCACACTAGGATTTGCAGCGAGCACTTTATATCAGGTATGTAGGCTTTGTCTGAGTATAACAAACAATCAGCTGGTGTTAACATCAAAGTTACTCTTCGTATACCCGGTGAAAATATAAAACTTCAAGGAAAATATGAAGTAAAATCGGAAGCGAACAAAAAATTGCTAGTAATATTTGCTGAAATGGTACTGGTAGGTTAGCATGTAGTACGTTTGTTGTACGTGTAATGCGACTGAGCTTTGTGAAGACTTGTAAAACGCAGCAATGCCGCTGTCCTGCAAAATGGAGTCCAATTGACTTAGAGTCACGTGATGAAATCCCTCTAGTGGCAAATTCATAATCGGTAATAAAATAAAAGCAGTAAAACTCACCTCAGGAGAATCCTATCTACAGCTACGTTTGTCGTTGACGCTATGAGAATTTTCCAATCTTGAGGAGTTCCACCACATTTTTGGTGAAGTTCAAACAACTGGACCAAGAAAATGACCGTCACTGCCAAGAGGTAGCTCTTACCTGCCCCAAACACACCTGTTATATTGATCAAATATGAAAGGAGAACATTTGCCAGGAAAAAGTCCAATCTTCCCAGTACCGCATTTGCTTTAATATGTTGTTTCTATAGGTGTCTAACTGCCTGTAATCACTGCTAGTACTTCACGCTTTAGGCAAGATGAACTAGTTCCATACCTCCCTCCAGTTTGCTTAAACTGGAATCAACTACTTTTAGCATGTTATTTCAACAGGTGTCTAACTGCCTGTAATCACTGCTAGTACTTTACGCTTTAGGCAAGATGAACTAGTTCCATACCTCCCTCCAGTTTGCTTAAACTGGAATCAACTACTTTTAGCATGTTATTTCAACAGGTGTGAATAACTGCCTGTAATCACTGCTAGTACTTAACACTTTAGGCAAGATGAACTAGTTCCATACCTCCCTCCAGTTTGCTTAAACTGGAATCAACTACTTTTAGCATGTTATTTCAACGGGTGTCTAACTGCCTGTAATCACTGCAAGTACTTCACGCTTTAGGCAAGATGAACTAGTTCCATACCTCCCTCCAGTTTGCTTAAACTGGAATCAACTACTTTTAGCATATTATTTCAACAGGTGTCTAACTGCCTGTAATCACTGCTAGTACTTAACACTTTAGGCAAGATGAACTAGTTCCATACCTCCCTCCAGTTTGCTTAAACTGGAATCAACTACTTTTAGCATATTATTTCAACAGGTGTCTAACTGCCTGTAATCACTGCTAGTACTTCACGCTTTAGGCAAGATGAACTAGTTCCATACCTTCCTCCAGTTTGCTTAAAACTGGAATCAACTGTTTTGAGCAGGTAATTTAAACAGGTTTTAATAGTTACTATTGTTGAGAAAATGAAAATGTCTCTAACATTCTGCAGTAAACATTCCACACCAGTCATTTCCGCACAAATTAGTCCAACGTCAAATTTGAATATCTTCTTAATGGAGCAGTTTTTTTCATTACTTTTTTTTTTTTTGTAATCCCCTTTCATGTAAGATGAAATTGTTTGACCACTAACCTAAACCTTCAACAGAATTACAAACAAAATTATCATACCATGAATGAGCGAGATCGGTGTGATCGACGCGTTTCTTCCTTAAACGGATCTCCAAACATGGCTGCCACTTTCCTCAGGGCTTTTGATTGATCGATGTTCAAATGAAAGTCATCAATAATCGACTCTGTCAGGTGATTCTAAGAGAAATATACGATGTGGACATCTGATTCGAATACTCACTAATTGAGGCTTACTTTAGTTGCCAACCTTCCATCACTTACACCATCATTTCAACTGCGGGAATTCTTTAAGAAAAATTGTTTCGAGTTTTGGACTTTGGTAGACATGATTCAATGTTGTTTGTTTGATGAGGTCTTAATGGCACCACGACAACGAGGGTCAAATTGTGCCTGAGAGGTCAGATCATTTTAGAGGTGTGATCGAGAGAGGAGGTGCATGGGCGAAACAAAAACAAAGTAGGGAGAGGGTGGAAGAGGAGAATTAAATATGGTTGTAGAGGGAAGCATGATGAAGAAAGGAGATAATTTTAAGCAGAGGATTTTTCTGGAAGAACTGAACAATTGAGTTGTGGGGAGCGAGGGAAGCTTTGGGAAGGTTGTACAGGCTTGGCAGATGTTATATCATAGAGGCATGTTAAAGAAATATGGACAGGTAGCAACAACAAAGCTACAATGGCGTTAATGGGCTAAACACCACGTAAACATCAACAAAGTCCCATCAAAATTTGGTTCAAAATTGATCATTTTACAGCATTGAAAAAGTTAGCATATTAAATTGCACAATATTTTGTGAAATCAGAATGGGACAATTAGAAAATTGCTTTTGATTAACTTACTGTTTGTTGGTCCTTCCCCACTTATTTTGAGTGGAAGAAGTTGCTTACAGTGCACAGAAATAGGACATTCTTATAACCTTGACCCAGATATAACAGTAAAATGCAATTTGAGAACCTTTGATATTTGAAATGTGGGAAAAAAAATACAAAGGATTACATTTAAGAAGTTTAGCTTTATTCCTCATCATCACTGCACATGTTGAATTTTTGAGCATTTAGAGATTGATTACAAGATTTGTTCGTCTGGGTAACATATCTCTACCAGGCCATGACCAGAACCAAAATTATTTGTGGTTCCAATGCTTTTTTTTCATATCCTGATTGATTTGCAACTTTTGTATTAACTGTCATGTCATTGCATATCATGAAATATTTATCAATATGCCACAACCACCATGCAGATCAATACAATAGACATACCTATTGACAACACTAGCATGTGCACAATAATCAACAACATTATCATAGCAAGTATAATGCAGAAGAAACATGCGGTTGCTCATGTATCATATTTAAAGAATCTTACATTATGCCCCGCCTACTTATTAATATGCACGGTATCACCACCAAAACCAAGATGGCACACTCACAGACCATGGGCTATCCATGTACCACATATGACTCAAATCCAGTTTATTGTTCTTTAGATATCGTGTTTACAAGCTCTTTTCAGCAAAACCATATTAAGCCCCGCTCACTATGTATTAATAAAATTCAACAATTTTTATACCATGAACATGTATACACTAGCTAACATCATAAATGTACCAAATACAATAAGCCCTGCCTACTCATTAATATGCATGACATCACCACCAAAAACCAATAGGGTACCCATGGGCTGTCTGTGTACCAAATATGATATGAATCCACTGTACCATTCTTGAGATATCGTGTTTACAAGCTTTTTTCAGCAAAATCACATTAAGCCCCACAAACTATGCATATTAATGAATTCAACTTGTTATACCATGAACACGTACACATTAGCTAAGATCATTACTGTACCAAATACGAAACAAAACAGACATGCGGTTATTATAATATGGGCATTTAAAGATTTTTATATTAAGCCCTGCCTACTCAATAATATGCACGACAACACCACCAAAAACAATATGGCACATTTACGGACCAGAGGCTATCTGTGTACCAAATATGATATGAATCCACTGTACTGTTCGTAAGATATCGTGCTTACAAGCTCAGCGTCACACACATACACACCACACACACACACATACATGCCATCGCATTGGAAAAAATTGTATTATTACTTTGTTGTTTATTAGTCTGCACAGAACATGTACATTCATGTTCAAATTCCATCACAAAATCAAAGAAAGAATGGCATACAGACAGGTATATATTATATATTATCCAGAGGGAGCTTTAAATGCAGTAAGATTAGTGTAATTCTTGATATCTCTGTCACTGAAATTCATCAGACCATTTTCTCCTGCAACAGAGAGGGTATGATAGAGATTAAAAATCCTCTTGGCCATACTCAATTGCTCCCATTCAAATAGCATTGGTGAAGGCTTGACAAAAACAATAAGTTATCATAAGGAAATTCATGTTTTCTCTTTGTGATGGCACAAATTTAAATAAAATTTGCATAATTTATTATAGTAAGGCCTAAGAATTCAAAATGCTGTAAAAAGATCAACATTTAACTAAATTTAATGAATTTTAAAGCTTTTCTCATGGTACATAGAATATTTTCATGGGTATATAGAATATTTTCATGGTATATAGAATATTTTCATGGTATATAGAATATTTTCATGGTATATAGAATATTTTTATGGTATAAAGAATATTTTCATGGTATATAGAATATTTTCATGGTATATAGAATATTTTCATGGTATATAGAATATTTTCATGGTATATAGAATATTTTCATGGTATATAGAATATTTTTATGGTATAAAGAATATTTTCATGGTATATAGAATATTTTCATGGTATATAGCCTACTTTCATGGTTTATAGAATATTTTCATGGTATATAGAATATTTTCATGATTTATAGCATATTTTCATGGTAAATAGAATATTTTCATGGTATACAGAATATTTTTATGGTATATAGAATATTTTCATGGTATATAGAATATTTTCATGGTTTAAAGAATATTTTCATGGTATATGGAATATTTTCATGGTTTATAGCATATTTTTATGGTATATAGAATATTTTCATGGTTTATAGCACATTTTCATGATGTATAGAATATTTTCATGGTTTATAGCATATTTTTATGGTATATAGAATATTTTCATGGTATATAGAATATTTTCTTCCAATTAAGTTCAAGTTGTTGGTACCTGTCGGTAGAACTTAACATTATGAAAAGCAGTGAAAACTGTTCATGAAAGGTGATTGTGAATGCCCAATGACATTCTGTACCCACGTGCGGAGCTGGGAAAAATCTACTGTTCAAGCGGTAATATAACTGCAGAAAAATCAGAATTCTCGGGAAGAAAAAACAAACTTTTTATTTTTATTTTTTTAGATAGATCTTTTTTAGATTTCTTGAGTAAACAATATTATATGTGGTAAATAATGTGCTTTAAAAGAGCCCCCCATGTAATTGTGCGCGATAAAATATATATAAATTAGCGAAAGAGGAAAGATGTATTCACTACATTTATATTATTTCTGTTGCTATTTTTCGTGGGCAGGTTTTCAATACCTATATTCAGAAACGTGGGAAATTTTACAATTAATTCCAGCTCTGCAAGGGAAGTATCCGATTATTCTAGAGACTCTAGATTAATGTACCATGCTCCTTCAAGTATGGTTTGTATTCTAAAGGACTCATCACTAATAACTAACATTTTATGTTGTGTGATATAGAACACAAAGGAATAATACTTACAATTTCAGCTGGTAAACAGAGAAGTTTTCTTGTAGACGGCTTTATGCATGGACTTTTAAACACCTTTCTCATTAGTTGCTGAGATAAAGTGGCAGAGGCTCCGTTTCTAGTAAAGGAGAATGTTGTAGAAAATCTCAAATGAGACAAATGTAAAATACACTTAGAGATAGGTGAAACTTTTTTACTTACATGCGCATTTCCAAAAATTTTAGAAACTTTCTCCACTTACAAACTGATCTCCAAAACTTTCAGAGACTTTTTCCATTTACAAACTAATCTCCAAATTATTCAATAACTTTTTCCACTTACAAACTGATCTCCAAAACTTTCAGAACTTTTTCCATTTACAAACTGATCTCCAAATTATTCAATAACTTTTTCCACTTACAAACTGATCTCTAAAACTTTCAGAAACTTGTTCTACATACAGACTGATCTCCAAAATTTAATTTTCTACTTCCAGACTGATCTCCAAAATTTAATTTTCTACTTCCAGACTGATCTCCAAAACTTAATTTTCTACTTCCAGACTGATCTCCAAAACCAAATTTCCTACTTACAGACTGATCTCCAAAACTTAATTTTCTACTTACAGACTGATCTCTAACACTTTCAGAAACTTGTTCTACATACAGACTGATCTCCAAAATTTAATTTTCTACTTCCAAACTGATCTCTAAAACTTAATTTTCTACTTCTAGACTGATCTCCACAACCAAATTTTCTACTTACAGACTGATCTCCAAAACTTAATTTTCTACTTACAGACTGATCTCCAAAATTTAATTTTCTACTTACAGACTGATCTCCAAAACTTAATTTTCTACTTACAGACTGATCTCCAAAACTTTCAGAAACTTTTTTTTACTTACAGATTAAGTTCCAATACTTTCAGAACCCTTTTCTACTTACAGACTAAGAAGGGCTGGCAAGATAGGTAGTGTTCTGGGATTGATGAACTCCTCGATGTTATTGAGGCAGGTGAGCTCCGCAGCGGCATGGCAAAGATGAAGGGCATGCACAACAGCTACGAAAAAGAATAGATCAAGAATTAGTTTTTATGAAAAATATGTTTGGCGAGGATTAACGGCACAATGATATCAAAGGTCAAATTGTGCCCAGAGGTCAGATTATATCAGAGGTAGAAAAAGATTAGAGGAATAGAAGTGCAAAAGGTACAATGTATGAGAGCACGGAAGAGGGGGTGGGGAGGAGGGGGTGGGAGGAATAGAGGTAAAAGAGTTCATTCATTGTCTATCAATATGAAAATATTAACAATGTAGGTGAAATATTTTATTACAAATGATGAGCACTCTAAGAAAATGTCTGGAATGCTTCACCATACAAGTATTTTCTCTTTTATAAAGGAGACATAGATTCTAATACCATCATTATTCCATATGATAGAGAATTAAAATCTAAAGCAACTCAACATCTTATTTTGTTGTTTGTTGTTGTTGTTTGTTGATGTTTAATGGCATCATGACAGTCAGAGTCAATTGTGCCAAGAGGGTTTTAGAAATCTAAGGTAAAATAGAAATAAGACAGTATAAATAATAAATAAAATATAAATAATAGAGGATCGAATAGCCGTAAGAAAAGGTAGTAAAGATAGGATAGGATAAAAAAGAGGGAAGTGTGGGTAAGGATTAGATCAGGTGGTATAAGTTGCTATTACTGAGGAAGGTGATGTTGGAGGAGGATTGTTCTTGCGGAATAAGGATAGGTGAAATGTGGTTCAACAGAGTATTGTTGGTGGCTCTGTCGGTCATCTCGTTGCCAGTGATGCTGACGTGGCTGGGGATCTAGAAAAAAGATGATTTTCTTCCCTAAGAGAGAGCGTGAAGTTTGTTCAGGATTTGTAAGATTAGTGGATTAGACCAGAGCATGTTGAGGATGCCAGTAAGATCTGATTTTGAGTCGGAGAAGATGACGAAGCGGTTGGCAGAAGGATAGTTCTGCAAAGTTTAGAGCTAGGAGGATAGCCTTTGCTTCAGCAGAGTAGATGGAGGCTCCATCAAGAAACCTTGAAGAAAGGGTGAGGCCGGGACAGGTGCCGGCGGCTGCAGAGGAGCCTTCCCGTGTGGAGCCGTCAGTGAAGAGGGAAGGAAGGAGTAGTCGTGGAAGTGTCTACTGAGTTGGCAGTATTGGGAGCGAAAGAAGGCTAGGTTGTGAAGAGCTTTCGTGTAGGAGGAAAGGCCAAGGAAAACTTGGGGAGAAGGGGTAACCCAGGTTGGAGTGGGGGATAGTGTCTCTGGCTATCGAAAAAAAATTGATGTTGGCTTTGGGGAATGAGAATGCATCCGGATTTATGAATGGTGGGGGAATGTGTTTGTTGAGAGTGAATAGGTTGGTGATGGAAGGAGAGCGGGTGGAATGGAAACATGGGTTCCGTGGGTCAGAGAGGATGCGAAGAGCGATGGAGAGATCAGCCCTGGTGCACCAGAGGTCAACTGGGAGATCATTGACTTCTACGTGAAGACTGTTGATGCGGGAGGTGTGGGTGGAACCAAGGCAGAACCTTAGAGCAGTGTTTTCGATGACCTTTATGTGCCTCAAGTAAAGTTTGCAGGCAGAGCCGTAGATGAAGTTGTCGTAGTCCAACTTAGATCTGAGAAGGGACGATATAATGAAGTTGTCGTAGTCCAACTTAGATCTGAGAAGGGACGATATAAGGTGAGCAAGGTGAGAAGATTGACTCCCCAGTCGGTGCTGGAGAGGACCTTGGGGAGACTGAGGATGTTGATAAGAGGGAGGTAAGAGAGCTAAGAATCGAGAGTGATTCCAAGGAAACGAGAACTGTGTTTACTGGGAATGATGGAATCTTTGAGACGGAGATTGGGACAAAGGAAGAAAGAGTTGCTGTTGTTCAAATTAATGAGAACAGGTTTTTGGAGAAATTGAAGCTGTTGGTGTCACTCCAGTGAGCTAAGTTGTCCAGGCATTTTTAAAGATTATTTTGTAGAGTTTAAAAGCATGTAAAGGACGAGAAGATGGCAAAATCGTGGACATAGAGAGAGCACTTGATATTGGGGAGAGAGCTATGGTGATGCAGTTGATTTGAGGATAAAAAGGGACGGGGAGAGAATGCTGCCTTGGGGGACACCCAGGTGTTGGGAGTACCTTTGATAGATGGTGTTACCGATGTGCACCCTGAAATAGTGAGAATGGAGATAGTTCTGGATGAAGGTTGGAAGGAGACCTCTTGAGGCCGGAGGAGTGAAGGTCCTTGAGGATACCATACCGCCAGGTGGTGTCAAAGGCCTTTTTAAGGTCAAAGAAGATGGAGATAGTGTGGTGATTTCTGACAAAGGCTTCACAGACATAGGTGTCAAGTTTGAGGACATGGTCCAGGCAAATCCAGTTTCTCCTGAAACTGTTTTGAGAGGAGAAGAGGATGGAGTTCTTCTCAAGGTACCAGCAAAGTCATAATTGCAGACGCAAGAAAATGTTTATACATTTCTTTGGAAATTAAATGCTTCTCTAAATTAATGGAGCATCTTTTGTTGAATTATTGAGATGGGTTGTAAAATGCACTTAACATGCACATGCTTTGCCCATCTGCTCATGTATATGCACATGCTTTGCTCATCTGCTCATGTATATGCACATGCTTTGCTTATCTGCTCATGTATATGCACATGCTTTGCCCATCTGCTCATGTATATGCACATGCTTTGCTCATCTGCTCATGTATATGCACATGCTTTGTCCATCTGCTCATGTATATGCACATGCTTCACTTATCTGCTCATGTATATGCACATGCTTTGCCCATCTGCTCATGTACATGAATATGCTTTTCCCACCTGCTCATGTATATGCACATGCTTTGCCCATCTGCTCATGTATATGCACATGCTTTGCCCATCTGCTCATGTATATGTACATGCTTTGCTCATCTGCTCATGTATATGCACATGCTTTGCTCATCTGTTCATGTAAATGTACATGCTTTGCCCATCTGCTCATGTATATGCACATGCTTTGCTTATCTGCTCATGTATATGCACATGCTTTGCCCATCTGCTCATGTATATGCACATGCTTTGCTCATCTGCTCATGTATATGCACATGCTTTGCTTATCTGCTCATGTATATGCACATGCTTTGCCCATCTGCTCATGTATATGCACATGCTTTGCTTATCTGCTCATGTATATGCACATGCTTTGCCCATCTGCTCATGTATATGCACATGCTTTGCTCATCTGCTCATGTATATGCACATGCTTTGCCCATCTGCTCATGTATATGCACATGCTTTGCTTATCTGCTCATGTATATGCACATGCTTTGTCCATCTGCTCATGTATATGCACATGTTTTGCTCATCTGCTCATGTATATGCACATGCTTTGTCCATCTGCTCATGTATATGCACATGCTTCGCTTATCTGCTCATGTATATGCACATGCTTTGTCCATCTGCTCATGTATATGCACATGCTTTGCTTATCTGCTCATGTATATGCACATGCTTTGTCCATCTGCTCATGTATATGCACATGCTTTGCTCATCTGCTCATGTATATGCACATGCTTTGCTCATCTGCTCATGTATATGCACATGCTTTGCTTATCTGCTCATGTATATGCACATGCTTTGCCCATCTGCTCATGTATATGCACATGCTTTGCTTATCTGCTCATGTATATGCACATGCTTTGCCCATCTGCTCATGTATATGCACATGCTTTGCTCATCTGCTCATGTATATGCACATGCTTTGTCCATCTGCTCATGTATATGCACATGCTTCGCTTATCTGCTCATGTATATGCACATGCTTTGCTCATCTGCTCATGTATATGTACATGCTTTGCTCATCTGCTCATGTATATGCACATGCTTTGCTCATCTGTTCATGTAAATGTACATGCTTTGCCCATCTGCTCATATATATGCATATGCTTTGTCCATCTGCTCATGTATATGTACATGCTTTTTCCATCTACTCATGTATATGCACATGCTTTGCCCATGTATATGTACATGCTTCGCCCATCTGCTCATGAATATGCACATGTTTTGCCCATCTGCTCATGTATATGCACATGCTTTGCCCATGGAGTTCTTCTCAAGGTACCAGCAAAGTCTATAATTGACCATACGTTCCACTATCTTGCAGAGACAGGATGTGGGAACGATTGGGCAATAGTTAATGGGGATGGATCTGTCTTTGTTGGGCTTGGGAACGGGGATAATGATGCCCTCTCTCCAAATGTTGGGGAAAGTTTTGGAGAACCACAGATGGTTGTAAATCTTGAGTAAGATGTCAAGAGTTCTGGGAAGGTTTTTTAGGAGATTATAGTGGATGCCATTGGGGTCTTGGAAGACCTGGATTTTTTAGGCGGAGGAGAGCTTGGAGAAGGTGAATGGAAGGATATAGTTTTCATGATTGTTAGACTTGAAGTTAAGAGAGTTTTTCTCAGCCTCGATTTTCAGGTTGCGAAAGGAGTGGAAAAAGCGAAAGTGGAGGCTGAGCAGTCAGACATGTCGTTGATTTTTGTGTTGTTATGGATGAGGAGATATTGTTTAAAGTGCTTCTCCCTTTGAAGTTTCGGATCATGTTCCAGACTTTGGAGGGGACGGTCTGGAGATCCAAGGAGGAGACGAAGGTTTCCCAGGAGATCTTTTTGTTGAGTTTGATGGTCTTCCTGGCTTAGCCTCTGAGGATGCAGAAGTTATCCAGGTTTTGGGGAGATGGGTGAGTTTTAAAGAGATGGAGGACTTTGTTCTTAAGAGATCTTGCTTTTTTACAATCAGTGGAGAACCAAGGCTTGGACTTCTTCAGGGTGGAGGAGGAAGTGGAGATAGAGAAGTTGGCGATTTCCAAAACCTTGGAAGTGAAGAGAGAGACAGGTTTGTGGAGAGAAGGATGTCATTGGTAATGGAGATGTTGCATAAACTGGAGTAAACATTCCAGTCTGCATGCTGGAATTTCCAGTTTGTAGGGAAGGTGTGAAATGAGGATGGGGAAATAGTCACTACCACAGAGCAAAGGATGAAGTCTCCAGTTCGAGAATTTTACAAAACGGGAGGAGTCTAAGATGGAGAGATTAATGCTGGTGAAAGTGCCTGTACCTGGGTGTAAGTAAGTGGGAGAGCTGTCATTGATGAGACAGAGGTTGCGATGGTTCAGAAAGTTTTCAATGTGTTTACCCCTGACTGTCGAGGAGAAAGAGCCCCAAAGGGGGTTGTGGAGGTTGGAGTGAATAGGAAGGAGGCTTGAAGGAATATAATTCCTGATGTTTCTGGCGTTCTGGGAAATAAAGTGTGACCCCGAGTACCCTGGAATTGGGGCAGAGTCGGTGGAGGATAAAAAGGTTTTATAAAAAGGTAAATATCAGAATTCCAAGTTCTTCAAAGTTGGCAGAGAGTCTGCGACAGTTCCATTGTATGATATCAGCCATTTAAAAATAATTAGGAGGGAGGGGCACCTGAGGGGGCCTGAGTCTGGGGGAGGCTGGCCAACATCCATGTCTTGGAAAGGGTTGTAGTCTATGAAGGGGAAAGCTAAAGATGAAGAAAGTTGGGACTGGGGTGTTTCCGTCATTGTTGTGAGGTGACTCGGAGGAGTTGGTGTTGGGTGGTTGGTGTTTTGAGTTGGGAAGAGTTTGAATGTTGGTTTTTAGAGGGATTTCTGTTGGTGTTGGGTTGGATTTGTTTTGCCTGAGAGGTCAGGGGTTGAAGGTGAGATTGGGATAGGTCAAAATTTTATTCCTATCTCAAGTTATTCATATTTGAATTCGACACATGGAGGCTGCCATTCTGTTCAATTCTGTAATAAATTTTGTGCAAAATGACACTGTTTCCCCAACAGGGACATAAAGATTATAATGTATTTCTTAACAAATTTTATTAAAGTTTTCATTCCAAAATAATTTGGAACAAAGTTTATACAGTTTTTTCCTTTAAAACTTGGCTACAGATTCTTACAGATCTTTTAATACAACAGGAGTGAGGAAATGTGGAATTTCATGGATATCATAAGATCTAAATAAGGCCTGAAAATTAAGGTAAAATGGTCATTTTTAAACCAATTTTGATTATAAATTATTAGTTTTGCTATTTTCATGGTTTAAAGCACATTTTTTGCAATTGCTGTCCATAAATCTTTAACAGTCAAATTCCTGAACTGACAGTCAAATCAAAAATTGAAAGCTCTTGTTTTTTCTGTAACGGTTGTTCTCGTAAGATTGTAAATTTGACAAATGGAATAAATGGTTGTGTAACTTACCACTTGAATTCCAATTTGAGGGGTTGTATCCAGAGATGGGTTCAACCTCTACTTCACAAGCAGAGTTTGGGCCATAAAAAGCACTCTTGGCAAGAAATGAGCTTCCTGTGTAAAAGGATAGGTCTTGTGATATGACCCAAGGTCATCTGTTGGAGGGGAAAATTGAATTCAACATTCTCTAAGGAAAATTTCTAAGAATTTCATATGAAATTATATGATAGAGGAATACTGAAGAAACAAAATGGTGAAGAACAAACATGTCGGTATCGTATTCATTAAGTCTAAACCTTGCAATACATTCTCTGTTATAAGCCCCGACAAAACCTCAAATCTGTCGGGAATGGAGGAGGGTCTATTATTGCTCACAACAGAAACAACAATGCAGCACAAGCAATTAGCAATTAAACCATGGATTTCCACACATTTCACCTCACTTTCCATGGTCATAATCTGACATTGATAGTAAACAAATTTCACTGCAGCTCACTGACTTTCAACACTCAACACAAGGACAAAAGTATTCCCGTGTGGTCAAAGTGTCTGGCTTGAAGTGATAATTTACAAATAGGATGGTATTTAACAGTGAAGGTTTTGTTTGTTTATTGATTAATGATTTTAAGTGATGTTTTTGTCCAACCTTGTAGGCTTTAATGATTTTTGGACTATAAATCTATTGCAACAGATTTTCGTCAAGTTCCGTTTTGGAGTTTTTAAATTTTAAAGATGGCACCAGTGTTGAAAAGTGACCTTATAGTGTGAAGTGTGATGTCATAATGTGAAGTGTGATGTCATAATTGCAGACCCAAAAAAATGTTTATACATTTCTTTGGAAATTAAATGCCTCTCTAAATTATTGGAGCATCTTTTGTTGAATTATTGAGATGGGTTATAAAATGCACTTAACAAGCACATGCTTTGCCCATCTGCTAATGTATATGCACATGCTTTGCTCATGTATATGCACATGCTTTGCTTATCTGCTCATGTATAAGCACATGCTTTGCCCATCTGCTCATGTATATGCACATGCTTTGCTCATCTGCTCATGTATATGCACATGCTTTACTTATCTGCTCATGTATATGCACATGCTTTGCCCATCTGCTCATGTATATGCACATGCTTTGCCCATCTGCTCATGTATATGCACATGCTTTGCCCATCTGCTCATGTATATGAACATGCTTTGTCCATCTGCTCATGTGTATGAACATGCTTTGCCCATCTATATGTACATGCTTTTCCCATCTGCTCTATATATACACATGCTTTGTCCATCTGCTCATGTATATGAACATGCTTTGTCCATCTGCCCATGTATATGCACATGCTTTGCCCATCTGCTCATGTATATGAACATGCTTTGTCCATCTGCTCATGTATATGTACATGCTTTCCCCATCTGCTCATGTATATGCACATGCTTTGCCCATCTGCTCATGTATATGCACATGCTTTGCTCATCTGCTCATGTATATGCACATGCTTTGTCCATCTGCTCATGTATATGCACATGCTTTGCCCATCTGCTCATGTACATGAATATGCTTTTCCCACCTGCTCATGTATATGCACATGCTTTGCCCATCTGCTCATGTATATGCACATGCTTTGCCCATCTGCTCATGTATATGCACATGCTTTGCCCATCTGCTCATGTATATGCACATGCTTTGCCCATCTGCTCATGTATATGCACATGCTTTGCCCATCTGCTCATGTATATGCACATGTTTTGACCATCTGCTCATGTATGTGAACATGCTTTGCCCATCTATATGCACATGCTTTGCCCATGTATATGAACATGCTTTGTCCATCTGCCCATGTATATGTACATGCTTTTCCCATCTGCTCATGTATATGCACATGCTTTGTCCATCTGCTCATGTATATGTACATGCTTTTCCCATCTGCTCATGTATATGCACATGCTTTGCCCATCTGCTTATGTCTATGCACATGCTTTGCCCATCTGCTCATGTATATGAACATGCTTTGCCCATCTGCTCATGTATCTGCACATGCTTTGCCCATCTGCTCATGTATATGAACATGCTTTGTCCATCTGCCCATGTATGTGAACATGCTTTGCCCATCTGCTCATGTATATGCACATGTTTTGCCCATCTGCTCATGTATATGTACATGCTTTGCCCATCTGCTCATGTATGTGAACATGCTTTTCCCATCTGCTCATGTATATGCACATGCTTTGCCCATCTATATGCACATGCTTTGCCCATCTGCTCATATATATGCACATGCTTTGCCCATCTGCTCATGTATGTGTACATGCTTTGCCCACCTGCTCATGTATATGTACATGCTTTGCCCATCTGCTCATGTATATACACATGCTTTGCCCATCTGTATGCACATGCTTTGCCCCATCTGCTCATGTATATAAACATGCTTTGTCCATCTGCTCATGTATATGTACATGCTTCGCCCATCTGCTCATGTATATGCACATGCTTTGCCCATGTGCTCATGTTTATGTACATGCTTTTCCCATCTGCTCATGTATATGCACATGCTTTGCCCATCTGCTCATGTATATGCACATGCTTTGCCCATCTGCTCATGTATATGAACATGCTTTGTCCATTTGCCCATGTATATGCACATGTTTTGCCCATCTGCTCATGTATGTGAACATGCTTTGCCCATCTGTTCTTGTATATGTACATGCTTTGCCCATCTGCTCATGTATATGCACATGCTTTGCCCATCCGCTTATGTATATGCACATGCTTTACCCATCTGCTCATGTATGTGTACATGCTTTGCCCACCTGCTCATGTATATGTACATGCTTTGCCCATCTGCTCATGTATATGCACATGTTTTGCCAATCTATATGCACATGCTTTGCCCATCTGCTCATGTATATGTATTGCATTTTAACTATTTGTGTTGAAAAGCGATCTTGCATTGCACAGTGTGATGTCATATTTGTAGACCCAAGACAATATATATGTATTTCTTTAAAATTATTTGCCTCTTTCTAAATTATTGGATAATTTTGCTGTTAAGTTTTTACAATTTATTGATAGAAATCCACTGAATTTGATAAAGGATTGAAGGGGCTCTCATTCGAAACTTGAGGGCATCTTTTTTGCCAAGCGGCGGGAATATTGAAATAACACAGGTCTAATCTTTGACGGATACTATGACAATGACACAATTTATTTGTAGCAAATAATAATACGTATGTGTAACAGACAAATTATATACATCTTCAAATTAACAAAATACATTTTTTAAATATTTGTCTTGTGTCTAATCCGTAAATTATTGCACAGAAAAGGAGAAAAATTGAAGTGTAATACTTAAATAAAATGTTTCCCCCAAAACATTATTTTCAACATGAATCGGAAAACGTTGTGATAAAACAATATATGTACAACAAGATACCATAAAAAATAAAAATAAACCTTTGAAAACAGAAAGAAAATGATAATTAAAAGAAAATGAAAAGAAAGAAGAAAGTATAAGATTAGGCAATTACACAGTTGCACAATTTAATTGCTGAAAGTTGATCTTAATACACCCGAGATGCCAATAAATTTTGTTTGTACTTTAAAAAAGAAAAAGAATTACGGTCTTACATTTTTCTATACTATTATTAAGTACCCAGAGTTTGACTCCTGAGGTGGAGATGCACAATTGTTTTTTCCTTGTTCTTACATACTTTCGTTTGAAATGATTTTGTTGTCTTGTGTTATATCTATCATTGGATGCCAATGAAAAAAACTGTTGTAGGTTCTGTGGTAATGACATCTGATAAGCTTTGAACATAAATACTCCTGTATTGAAGTCTATAATATGTGATAATCTTAATGTTTTTAATTTGTAGAAAAGTTTGTTCGTGTGGTCTAAATAATTAGCATTACATACAATACGAATAACCTTCGTTTTAAGAATAATGGAGTAACATTAGAATTATTTGTATTTCCCCAACTTGTGTCGCTTAAAAGTGATTTAGGTATTCCATAGAAATAATTAGGGTGGATTTGATCATTCACATCAAAGGTTATCAATACCATCACTTCCACGAAAAGTGTGTGTACATTTTCTAGAGACTCCAGAATTATACACCCTCAAATTTTGGCAGAGTGCTCCTTTAAGCAATTGACCTCTCCGAGTTAGATGATTGACAGCTTTTTTAACCAATCACAGCATAAATTTGTCTAGCAACAAAATTCATGTAACTAAGTGGGGCAAAAATCTAACATGGTACTGGTACAGCTAGCTAGAGGTATGCGCTCATGCAGTCAATGTGATATACCGCACAAGACAAATTTCTGCACACACAGACTGAGTGACGACAAGATCGG
The DNA here is from genome assembly GCA_020152595.1 of Chiridota heheva. Lineage (NCBI taxonomy): Eukaryota > Metazoa > Echinodermata > Holothuroidea > Apodida > Chiridotidae > Chiridota > Chiridota heheva. The sequence goes on from JAIGNY010002894.1 coordinate 458,517, forward strand.
TTAGCAAAGGCAATTTTGTTTATTTCTTCTGCTAAAAACTCCGGAGAAGTGCCATAAATGGATTAAAGCTCACGGTAGGCCACATGAACATCTAAATGTCAATCCATTGGTCACGCATGATTGCGGATTTCAGGTTTGTTTTTCCCACCTACTTACTGCATTGCTATGGTGGCCAGGCCTTGACAAAAAAACAAAAAAACAAGTTGCTACGGTGGTGAGCTACACTAATTTTTTGGTCACCAAAATGAAAAATTAATTCGCCACAATCAGAAACATTAAACTGTTAAAAAAAACAGTGCATTCTCACCACACAAAATGTCCTACAGGCCAAAGGTTGAAAGCAGTACACTTCAAACAGCATAAAACCATGCATAGCAACAACACACACAATCACATACATCAGGTCCCTGTTCACACAACATCATTTGTATAGTTACACGTACATACGTAACATACAAACGGTAACGAATCTTCGCATTATGATCTTAACTCCTGGTTACAAGTGTACACATGCGTAAAAGGAAAGAGTCACGGGAATTCCCCACCTTTCAGCTAACAATGTTTTGATTGGATAATGGGCTCACTCATTGCTCCTCCCTCACTGTGTTGTGTTTAATGAGAATAAATTTCGTCCACACCCGAGCTTGCTAAATTAAGCCACTCCCTTGCCATTCTATGTTGCGATGCTGATAACACATGGCTTGGCTTTGAGGATATTATTCCGCGGCACCTAAGCAAAATTCGGCCCCTGGGATTTTTAAAGAAGCAAATAGGGCCTAACTGTGAACTTTTGAATTTGTGAGGTGATCGTACATAGACGGGATTTTTATCTATGAAGTTTATCATATGTAAATGAAGCCAATATGGAAAAATAAAATACTTACAAAAAGGGCTTCGTAATCTAGTCCTCTGTCTTCCTGTGTATTTTCATTTTTTACTGATATTACATAAAATATCCACATTATCCGCTAATTTATTGATTCACTTGTGAACTAACAACAGTCCAGAACAAAAATGATATCGAGAATCGAGTGCAGAACACACAGTGCAATGTGTCTTTAAATTAATGTTCTTTCAGATCACGTCAACACACTTAATATAGGAATACATTAAAAAATAGAAACATGCGCTCAGGAGTGGTGAGACACTCAGACACAGACAGGCACTGAAGGTCATGATAACTTTGTATGACCCCAAGCATATTTTTCTTAATACAAAAACAGAAAACGAGCAAAAAAACACACAAATCACATCACAGAGTTTCCACAGCAAGGTAGCAACTCACATACATAACTAGAAATAAAATGTGGTAAATCACAACAAATCTAATCATATTACGGCCCCTTTCTTGGGTTAAGAAAAGACATCTCTTTTAAAATAGGGTAGACACGGGAGCAGGGATTTATCTCAAACTATCGCCAATACTTTTATAATAATTAGTTTGTTTGATGAGGGCTTAACAACACAACGGCAGCGAGGGTCAAATTAATACTAATTAGATTGGAAATGTAGTGATTCCCACTGGGACCATTTCATAACAGGAATTTCCATTCACCAGCCTCGCTGCACCCTGCGAAAATCTTCATACTTTTCTCTTATGAAGTTACATACTATCCAGGATGTGGCTTCCCACACATGCTTATAAATGAATAAGTTAGGAAATCCCCCAGACCCGAAGCTATCAGTACATTCATGTTCACGCATTGCTCTGCCCCTGCAAGTGCAGGGCAACTACTGCAGAGTGCATTGAATCACTAACACACGTGGGCTGTTCTATTGCAAATCGCAGGAAACCGTCCTGCCCCATACAACAAGATACAAGGTGTAACTACATGTTTCAATTGGATAGTGATCTGGACACATCAACACAGGAGGCGTGGCTGATTTCCATGTGCTTTCATGCAGTGAATGTGGAGTTGCTTGTCTTTGACATTTGTTCAACAAAATGTTATGTACGTGTGCATTGATTTGTGTATTTGTATGAATTACATACTGTGGCCTATGTTGTGTGTGTTTAATCAGGGTTTGTGACCAAGCTTGCTTACGGGGCATCTGACTTTTCCGATAAGCGATCTCCCAACGCAATTTTTTTATCAGTCGCCAAGATGGCTCCAAGCAGTACAAATGCACTTGCCAGATCAAAAATTCAAGTCGCCATTGGCAACCTGGCAACTAAATTTATCAAACCCTGATGGTGGGTGTGGCCTATTTCCTTACTCGGAGAGGTCAATTGATTTGATGAATGAGGTTAATGTTAACATTCACATCAACTGTTATCAATAATAATAATAACAAGACTTATATTGCGCACATGGTTATCAATACCACCACATGTACGGAAAATGTGCTTAAATATTCTAGAGACTAAATAAACCCTCACATTTTGATCAATTGATTTCATTTTTGCTTACCTTTTCCGTAAATGGCTGATCCTCTTTCCTTGCGAGACAGTTTGAGGTACAGTTTCTTTCTTGAGTTGATCGGTTGATTTGCCTTGTATTTTCTCACCCATGCCTAGGTCAAATAAAAGTTTGTTATTACCAACAGCTATAAAAAAAATAAGTCTTGGCTACTTTTTTTGTATGTATGTGTAACAAACTCTTTCTTTCTTTATTAAACTTCTACTGCCACACAGCAATGTGTAAAGCAATTGATAAAGAGCTTCAAAACAGGATCAGATTTGAACTCTTAGTTGCTATGAAAGTAAATGTGTTGTAGATGGGTGATAAGATTGGAGAGTTAATTGTTGCGGAAGATAGTTTGTTTGTTTGATGATGGCTTAACGGTACCACAACAACGAAGGTCAAATTGTGCCTGAGAGGTCAGATCATTCTAGAGGTAGGAAGTAAAGGAAACAGGGGTAGAATGAGAGAAATTTAAGGACAAAAAGTCAGAAAGCTGTGATCGTGAGGGGAGGTGCATGGTTGAAACAAAAACAAAGTAGAGAGGGGGTGGAAAAGGAGAATTAAATATGGTCATAGAGGGAGGCATGATGAAGGAAGGAGACTATTTTATCCGGAGGATTTTTCTGGAAGAACTCGGCAATTAAGTTGTAAGGAGCGAGGGAAGCTCTGGGAAGGTTGTACAGGGGGCAAGCAAGGAGAACGTGATGGATTGTGAGGGTGCAATGGCAATTGTTGCAGAGGGGTTGGAGGGGAGCCAATAAGGAGGTGGGAGTGGGTGAGATGAGTGTGACCAATTCTAAGACGGGTAATATGAACGTTGTCAATACGAGAGAGGTTGTTGATGGTGGCTTTGATCGAAATTGTGGGCTGGATGACATGGAGTTTGTTATCAATTTGGGACTTCGTTCACTATTGAATCAAAGGGGAGAGGAGAGTTCTAGAGGGTAGGTAGGAAAATCGCCAATCTGGTATTTTACATCCCTTTCTCAACAGCTAAAGTTATATAGAGATGTCCACGTCAGTTTCATACAACAAAAAACCCACCAGGAATCAAACACTGAACCTCTAGTTAGCCAAACTGATGCTATGACCGATAAACCACTGACGTCTTCAGAGTTTCGGAGAGAACAATCATTGGGTAGTTAAGGAGGACGTGTTTGACAGTCACCCTGTTCCACCTATTTCAAGTTTGAAGTTTATTTCCACTTTTTCAATATATATATATGCATATATACAAAGAAATACGACTGAAGACAACAATTGATGTGGATAAGAGCTTGATGAAGCCTGGGCTTAAGTCCATCTTATATGAAGGAGGACTTCAAAGGAAAGAGAATGGTGAAGAAAGCATTTAAAAATCTTATTTCATTAAGGATATAAGTTTGAAGTTTAGTATCATTTGTGAAGAAACGACAGAAATCAGACTAGTTGTAATGTCACTGCCTCAGATTCCTCAAAGTCTTCATGTATTCTATCATATTTTTCCCTTCGGATTTGTGACTTAAAAACCACTGGATATGTCAAGAAAGAAGCAAAACAGAATCTTGGAAGGATAATTATAATTTACCACCTGAATAAAGTTAGAGGGAAAAAAATTGAAATATGAAAAATTAAATATATTTTCTTAAAAATACATTAACAATTGTTAAGAATGTGAGGATAAATGCGCCAACCTTTTATAGTAGACTTACTACCAGTCATTTCTACAAAGAAAAGACAGCTTTAAAATTGAATATCTCCTTAATGGAATAAGATTTTTGCACAGATTCTTCATTATTTTGTCTCTTTTAGAGTCCTCTTTCATATAAGATAAACTTTATGGACCACTGAACTAATCCTTTAAGCACTTATGAAATAATTTTTTGTAAAATATGAAGAAAAAAAGAAAAATACACCTTCCGTTTCCCCACCTCTTGTATAATATATGTCCCCATCTTCAAAGCAATAACCCAGTATTGCAAATCTTACAATTAAAGTCTATGTTTTGTTTGTTTGTTTGTTTGATGAGGGCTTAACTGCACCATGACAACGAGGGTCAAATTGTGTCTGAGAGGTCAGATCATTCTAGAGGTAGGAAGGAAAGGAAACAGGGGGGAGAATGAGAGAAATACAAGAACAAAAAGTGAGAAAGCTGGGATCGAGAGGGCAGGTGCATGGGTGAAAAAAAAACAAAGTAGAGAGAAGAGGAGAACTAAATATGGTTGTAGAGGGAAGCATGATGTTTTGTAAAGATAAAACCAATTGAACTTACTGGAGCACCAGGTAAAACATCAAATTTATGCGCATCCTTCCTGATGAACTCACACTCGCAGTACAAAGACAGTCCGTAACTTTGCACGTACATTTCGATACTTTTGGGGTCATTTAAGGTTCGTTTGTTCGATGGTTGAGGATTGTAGGCCCCTTTTTGCCTGCTCTGTTTTCCAACCTCATCAGCCCACTGGAAAAACTGAAATGAAAAGAAAATACGCACCTCGAGCATCAAAATTATAACAAAATTTCACTTCAGTCATTCAAAATACTCCTTTTTTTAGTTTGTTTGTTTGTTTGATGGGGTCTTAACGGCACCACGACAAACGAGGGTCAAATTGTGCCTGAGAGGTCAGATCATTTTAGAGGTAGAAAGGAAAGAAACCAGGGGGAGAATGAGAGAAATTCAAGAACAGAAGCCAGAAAGCTGTGATCGAGAGAGGAGGTGCATGGGTAAAACAAAAACAAAGTAGAGAGGGGGTGGAAGAGGAGAATTAAAAATGGTTGTAGACTCCTTTTAGAAATATATTTTCTTCGCCATTTTGTCATGACGTGTACTTCTCCTTAAAAATTTGTTCCAGCAAATCATAACCACAAACTTACTGTAGCAAATAGTTAGACCACTTTATCTTAAATAAAATAACCACACAACAAGGACTTCATCCATTGCTGATATGATATTTAGCACCAACTTCCACAACAACTAAGGTTTTCAGAATAAAGAAAATTAAGAGGAAAAATCTGACCCGACCTGGTTATTTATCAGGTCGGGTCTGACTGTTTGAAACTTTAAGGAGCAGAACAACTAATGGTTTATTTTTCATGGTCTCCTTTCTTATAAGACGACTATTCTTGATCACTAAACAAATCCTTGGGGCATCGTTACACCTCAAGTGTAGTTTTTTGCCACTCCATGTGTGTGCAAATTTCCAAGAGCAAGTCTAGAGCGCTGCTAATTATGCATTCGTATTTCCAATGCAGATCTAAGTTTAAGTTTAAATATCTTATATAGCGCACTACCATTACACATGTTCAGTTGAGCTTTACAATAATACACAGATACAAGTAACCTAACAAAGCAACTAAGTAAATAAAGCAATATTATATATATAAAAAATAATAAATAAACTGAACATACAGCATGAAAAGAAACAACATGTGATAACTAAAAAAAATAAGTTTGTTTGTTTGTTTGATGAGGGCTTAACGGCACCACGACAACGAGGGTCAAATTGTGCCTGAGAGGTCAGATCATTCTAGTGGTAGGAAGGAAAGGGAACAGGGGGAGAATGAGAGAAATTCAAGAACAAAAAGTCAGAAAGCTGTGATCGAGAGAGGAGGTGCATGGTTGAAACAAAAACAAAGTAGAGAGGGGGTGGAAGAGGAGAATTAAATATGGTTGTAGAGGGAGGCATGATGAAGGAAGGAGATCATTTTATCCGGATGATTTTTCTGGAAGAACTCAGCAATTGAATTGTGGGGAGCGAGGGAAGCTCTGGGAAGGTTGAACAGTGGGCAAGCAAGGAGAACGTGATGGATTGTGAGGGTGCAGTGGCAATTGTTGCAGAGGGGTTGGGGGAGCCAATAAGGAGGTGGGAGTGAGTGAGGTGGGATTGACCAATTCTAAGACGGGTAATATGAATGTTGTCGATACGAGAGAGGTTGTTGATGGTGGATTTGATCGGAATTGTGGGCTGGATGACATAGAGTTTGTTATCAATTTGGGAGTTCCATGAGGTTTGCAAAAAAGAATTGTCAGGGAAGGCTAAATGAAAAAGGTGAGTTTTTAAGATGTTTTTGAAGGATAAAATTGAAGGAGCTCCATGAATTTTTTTTGGGAGGGAGGGGGAGGGGGGAGGAGAGATTATTCCAGAAATAAGGGCCAGAAAATGCAAACGCTCTTTTCACTACAGCACCATATTTAAGTTGGATGTGTGTAAATGATAAATCTGAGGTCTATTTATTTATAGAGGGATTGTAAATTTATGCAAATTTCGTTAGTTTGATAATGGGAAGATAGGTATTTTGGAATTTGTGGATTGTGCCTAACTGGGCTTGGTGCAGGGGTCAACTTAACCCTTAAATGCCCGAGCCTCCAATTGAGAATCTGTATTTTGGGAAACTTTTTAGATAATGCTTCTCTTCCACATTTTCCATTCCTTTGCTATCATTACAAGTATGTGTTAACTGATAGGTAATACTTTGATCTTCACAATAGCCCACATAATTTTACACTAGAATATGCAAAATTATACAAATTAGCTCATTTAATAGGCATGCCCAGTGAACAACACTGCCTAACTTTGTGTTTATGTACTCTCTTGTGGTAAGCAGTTGTGGCATTTTGATAGAATTGATGAAATGTTGATGAAAAGTTCTTCTTAATGATAAGGAAGGAACAATTGGAATATACACTGGATCCAAATTTTTGGATCCGGTCGGAACCGGATTTGGCTCGATCTTTGATAAAATCCTCACAAAACAAGAAATCATTAACAAAATGGAATAATGGCAAGAGAGAATATCTAAGGTGAAGCATATACTTTGTTATAAGGTGAAATGTTTTTTTTTTTTGATGGATTTATTTGTAAAATAAGTAAAATATACTCTAATATTTACTGTAGAAATGTATGAAATGCTGTATATGGTCATGATAGGTATAGGGGATTTACAGGGGATCTATACGTACTAGTCAACAGGCCTGAAAGTTTTTCCGTCAACCCAAATCTTCGCAAAGCTGCTTATCTTTGGAAAGTTGCAATAGTATTTTCTTTTTTCGAGGGGGCTATGCATCAACATAGTAGCTCATTTGAAAGCTGGCTTCAAGGTTTATAAGATGGTGGAAAATACATTCTGTTCTGATTTTCCATTCCAGAACAAGATTTTTTTTGAAAAGTTTGCTTAAAAACGAACCAAAAATTGTAAATAACAGTGTAAAAATGCCCCAAAATTTGAAATTTGAATCAGTTTTGGCAAAATTAGATTAGAATTACAGTATTTGATATTCATGAATGACTTTTCACCCCAAATAAAGTTAAACCTTTTTTTTTCATCCTGAATATTTATCAATTTTTGGAAAATTTGGGTGAAAATATAGAAATTACTCATGTTTGGCTCTATTTTACTCTGAAAATCTCAATATGACCCCCATCAAAAACGGTAAGAATATGAAAGAATCAACAGAGTTCTTTTAAACGATATACAAATCACCTCTGTATCAGTTTGGTATGGTCCCGAAATCATTTATTGAAAATTGCACTTCCAAATCGAGGGAAATCATGTTAATTTGGTGTTTAAGGTCGATATATAAAAAATGGGGTGATGGCTGGATGCTGCAGAAATCTCTCCGTGTTGAGTCTCAGGAGACATATCCGGCCAGAGCCGACTTACTTTCTGTCTTCTTCGTGTTACCTGCAGTTTGGATTCTTTGTATGAGCCTTACTTGTTATTTGTAAATGGCGTCTTTGTGCTAACCAATATATAAAATGAGGGACTTTGATAATTGGCCGTGTCATCGTTTCCTGAGGATTACTGTGTGTATCCTGTTTTGTAAGTCTGCAAAGCTTTTGGGGTCATTTCGTCGCTGAATATTTGACCAAGTCAATCTCAGGGATTTTGTGAAGGATTATCCAGTAAGTTGAATTCCATTCTGTATTATCTAAAGTTATATATTAGGTGTTTGAGGGAGGGAGAATGTCATGATGAAGGGGCAACTTGGGTATATATGTAAGATTGTATAAGTCAAACCATGGGATGCAATGCTAATACTTTTATGGGACACCTGCTATGCTTACGTATACAATAAGGTTCTTTGATATGAGAGATTATGTAATATGCTTGGGGGAAGACGGAGCTTCTAAGTAGAAGTTATTTGCGGTTGAAGGATGCAGTCTGTGATGAATAAATAAAGTGGAATTGTGATTGCTTGTATATACCAGAAATTACGATTATTTTAGCATTTTGGGAATATTACAGTAAGTGGATATTAGGAATTTCTCAGTTTTTGTCAAGTTTGAGTTCGAATGATGTATATAAGTATATGTGGGGCTTCAAAGTCAGTTACCGTTTTAAGGGCAATTTGTCTTTTTTTGAGGTTGCCGCCATTTTCCTAGAGAAGTGTGGAATCGTTTATGGGTGCCACCATTTTGTTTCATAATATTTAATGGCGCCATTATGCGAACCATGGCGCCATTATGCGAACCATGGCGCCAATATGCGAACCATGGCGCCATTATGCGAACCATGGCGCCATTATGCGAACCATGGCACCATTATGCGAACCATGGCGCCATTATGCGAACCATGGCGCCATTATGCGAACCATGGCGCCATTATGCGAACCATGGCACCATTATGTGAACCATGGCACCATTATGTGAACCATGCTGCCATTTCGTTTACAACAGGCTCGCTGACTTTATGCCAGATATGGGTTATTAGTTTGTAACCATGACGACAACTGGTATATGCATATTCATATCTATTATGTCTTAAGCCTGAAAGTTGTTTTATGTACTTTTGTCATAGGGTTGCTGTGTTGGCACCTGCTTTATGCCAGAGGTCAACGACTGAGCTCATACATTGTCGCTGAGGGGACCAAACTGTTCAGGACGAAGCAATAGAGTTGCCAGTCAGCTTGAATGAAGCGATAGGGTCATTGATTGCACAGCGATAGGGTCACTTTAGTGGAAGCTTTATTCAGAAACTCGGGAGGCAGTATCACGGCTCCACATGTACATACATAGCGGTAGCGATCAATCACGGCTCCACATGTACATACGTAGCGGTAGCGATCAACTTAAAGAAAACAGTGTCATGGTGACCAAAGCTGACAGGCCAACAAGGTGTACCCTCATGTAGTTTCGTGGTGACCAAAGCTGAAAGGTCGACAAGGTGTACCCTCATGTAGTTTCGTGGTGACCAAAGCTGAAAGGTCGACAAGGTGTACCCTCATGTAGTTTCGTGGTGACCAAAGCTGAAAGGTCGACAAGGTGTACCCTCATGTAGTTTCGTGGTGACCAAAGCTGAAAGGTCGACAAGGTGTACCCTCATGTAGTTTTGGTGACCAAAGCTGAAAGGTCGACAAGGTGTACCCTCAAGTAGTTTAGTGGCGACCAAAGCTGAAAGGTCGACAAGGTGTACCCTCATGTAGTTTTCGTGGTGACCAAAGCTGAAAGGTCGACACAAGGTGTACCCTCATGTAGTTTCGTGGTGACCAAAGCTGAAAGGTCGAGCAAGGTGTACCCTCAAGTAGTTTCGTGGTGACCAAAGCTGAAAGGTCGACAAGGTGTACCCTCATGTAGTTTCGTGGTGACCAAAGCTGAAAGGTCGACAAGGTGTACCCTCAAGTAGTTTCGTGGCGACCAAAGCTGAAAGGTCGACAAGGTGTACCCTCATGTAGTTTCGTGGTGACCAAAGCTGAAAGGTCGACAAGGTGTACCCTCATGTAGTTTCGTGGTGACCAAAGCTGAAAGGTCGACAAGGTGTACCCTCAAGTAGTTTCGTGGTGACCAAAGCTGAAAGGTCGACAAGGTGTACCCTCATGTAGTTTCGTGGTGACCAAAGCTGAAAGGTCGACAAGGTGTACCCTCATGTAATTGTTGTTTGTATAATGTATGATTGTTTTGTTGTTGATTAGGACCAAGACAAGCTGTGTAAATACCGTTACTGCAATTGATCAAAATATCCGCCGTACGGCGGATTTCAGATAGCTTAATGTCAAAAACCACAACCATTTCTGTGATACTAGCCGTCTGAACTATCCGCTTCCCTGATTCAATCAAAGGATCTATTGTTAATCAGCTTCATCACACAAGTGCAGTGTATTTGCTTGCTATATTAGTTCAGGATAGTGGACCAGAAAGCACTGAGCAACAATAGTTGGCTGTTTATTGGCATTCTAGGATTTGTCTGGAGTGGGCATGCATGGCTACCTTTATTTAAAATTGATGCAGCGAAGTTTTAGAAATATTTTCAGCACAGAGCCTAATGGCCTTTACGCCTCATGAAGTTATTGATAATGAAGTGATTTAAAAATTATATTTCACTTAATATAAAATTATTGAGTTTGTTGTTTATTGCATCATGTGCCTCATGTGCTAATCAGTTGAGTAGATGGGGAAGCGTCTAATTAGGGGAATTTGCCATACTTGTGACAGCACCAATATGCAGATTTTTGATTCCAGGGTGGCCTTTATATTATTTTTTGCAAACCCTTTGTCTTTTAATTGTCTGTCATAATTCATTGTAGTGCAGCAAATTTATAATGTTTTACTGCACTCCTTTACCCAATTACATTTAGCAGGAATTATACTTTCTAATAGCATTCAGTAACTGAGATTTAGAATATAAATTTAAAACAAGTACATACAGATTTTGAGCTGTCCACAAAGCCATACATCACAAATTTTGCCAAAATTTAAAACTGATCAAATTTTGATCAGCTATAACTCAAATAGCTAAAAGTGTTACTTTCAAAATTCAAGCATTGATTTGATAAAATTGTAACATTCTTTAAAACAATACACAAAGCACTACCTGTCCATAGACATTTAACATGTACCATATTAGACAGGTACTTACGGAAGTAGAATTTCACCACTTTTTAGGCCCAAACATTCTTCCTAATTGGCGCTCATGCTCAGGTTGTGTATAGTTGGTATTCAAACTACATTGTACCTATATGTGAACAAATTCTATACTAGCCTTACAATAACCACTACATAAGCATCGTGAGCAAAAATGTGAGTATTTTAAGCATTCAATTAATTAAATAAATTGTTATCTGTTAAAAAATGTTGGGTGGGCAAATAGAGCAGAGGCGCTTAATACGTTGAATACAGTATCTGAAATTTGTGATTTGCTAACAGACAATTTTCTTTCCCTACCTTACATTGCTTTTCCCGTGACTCGTTACAAATATAAAAGAACCTTCCTTTGTTTGGCCCCTCTTTGCGGACACACACCATCCTGGACGGCTGATTGTGCTGGCAAGGAGGTTTTTGTTGGTCCGTTTTTTGCCTCTTATGAAGAATTTGATGGGGATGCTTGGCGACTGAATAATTTGATGTATCAACCCTCTTTGAAGCATAATGGTAACTTTGGGCTTTTTCAAAGAGGAGAATATTCAGATGTTCTGAAAATGGAAGAAAAAAAAAAAGAAGAGAAAATACATTACATCTGATTATTGTAAATCATGACAATTATGTGAAATTTTGTAATTAATTTTAAAAAATATCACAAAAGAATTATGACTTTCATATGAACAAGGTAGCAACTCCATTACAAACTTATTAAACCAGCAAAAGGCAGTATGTCGGAACAAAACTTATTGAACCAGCAAAAGGCAGTATGTCGGAACAAAACTTATTGAACCAGCAAAAGGCAGTATGTCGGAACAAAACTTGTTGAACCAGCAAAAAGGAGTATGTCAGAACAAATGTACATTCTTGTGAAAATGTGGACTTTCCTGTAAAATTCATCCATAAAATATGATGCACTGGTTACTGCACTGGGATTGACCAATTTTAAGACGGGTAATATGAGCGTTGTCGATACGAGAGAGGTTGTTGATGGTGGATTTGATCGGAATTGTGGCCTGGATGATGGAGTTTGTTATCAATTTGGGAGTTCCATGAGGTTTGCCAGTGGTCATGAACAAGGGAAGCGATAAGCGGTTTGATGTCAGAGAGGGTTTTGCGAAAAGGGGTAGAAAGGAGGTTGAGGGCAAGCTTAGCGGCTGCATTAGCCCTGTCATTGCCAGGGATGCCAACATGGCTGGGTTTCCAGAAGAAAAGAACACTTTTCCTGCAGAGGGTGGGAGAAAGGAGTTTCTGGAGGAGGAGGTGGCATGTGAGGTTATCCCATTTAAGATTGAGTAAAGAAGTAAGAACAGCCTTTGAGTCGGAGAAAATAGCCAAGTGGCTGAGAGGAGAGTACTCAATAAAGTTGAGGGCGAGGAGAATGGCCTTAGCCTCGGCTGAAAAGATAGATGAGTGGTCAGGAAGTCTGCTACTGAGGGTGATGTCTTGGATGACGGCAGCAGCAGCTGTCTTGTCCTAAGAATATGTTTTGACATGTAACTTTGCTTAGTTTTATAAGTTTGCTTCACTCATCAAGTATATATTTTTGCATGTAATTAGCATCCTTTCTGGATATTGGTGCTCTAAGATTATTATTACTTGTTATCATGAACCAAAATATGCAGGAATCTGATGAATTTGGTCCAAGGCAGAAATTTAACATGTCAAGATAAGTATGTGGGAAAGCAGAAGTGGATTTTTCTTTTAATTGGTTGTGGCTGCAAGTTAAGTTAAATCCATCCGAGCCATTAGGCCCAAGGGATGGTTCTTATCCATGGTTTCAGACTGTTGGTTCTTTTTATTTTGCTTAATTTTAATATCTCACTTATGCTTTTTTTATTACAAACCAGGAATTCTATCACCAGCTCTTGTGGGCTGTGGGCTTCATTTTCAAGTGTATGGATTTTTAAAAAATATTCAAATAAAACAGCGGCCCTATTTTTCCAGCTAGTTGGGGGCGGCAGAGGAGATATATATATATATATATATATATATATATATATATATATATATACATACATACATAAATATATATAATATATATATAATATATACATACATACATAAATATATATAAATATATATATCTATATATATATATATATATATATATATATATATATATATATATATATATATATATATATTTATATATATATAAATATATATATATACATATATATATATTTATATATATATAAATATAAATATATATATATATATATATATATATATACATATATATATATTTATATATATATAAATATAAATATATTTATATATATATAAATATAAATATATAAATATAAATATAATATATAAATATAAAAATATATATATATATATATATATATACACATATATATATATATAAATATAAATATATATATATATATATATATACACATATATATATATATAAATATAAATATATATATATAGATTATTGATAAAGCTAAGCCCATACTCATCATCAAGCAAAATGTGCAACCAATGCTTGAAAGAGAAATTCTTCATAATATACTAGCCACACTTAGCATCACTAAACAAAAGAAACGAGCTGGCCAGTGCATGCAGACACAGAAAAAAAACATTTATTATGAAATTATAGATAAGAACTATTTTCCCCATTGTTAGCACATACCACACTTTAAACATTTGTGCATTGTAATTCATCATCCCTATCACTCTGCATTTTGTTTCTGATGAGTGAGGGTCTTGCCCTTACAAAACAGAACTGTCAAATAAAATGTACAAGGTTTAACTTGCGAGTCAGTTTATTACAGCTCTCTTTTGATTGAGCACTTTTCCATTGTGATGGTTTTACACCATACTATCTTTTGGATTATATATATATATATATATTTTTGGCCTTATCAAGTGATAAAGTCGTGCGAAGGACTCACTATGACTTTCTATGTGTAAAAAAATGCAACGCTATTTCGGAGTCGACACATTTACTCTCAGGTGAAAATTCATACATCTTGAAATTTTCAATGCGTTATTAGGTCTAATTTTTTTTAATGACACATTATTTAGGACTCATTTTCTGTTTTTTATTTGGAAAATTTCATGATTTTATGAAAGATTTTCATTATTTCATTCTTTGCAAAACACTAGTAGACAAGTTCGACAACTGCTTTATCGATTTTTTAGATTTAATAAATAAAGTTTTAATATCAATTTTTTTTTTGCGACCAAACTTTTGTGGACATGTGTTGAAGGTCATTGACTTTTTCTTTACTGTGTGTGACACAATTTTCAATGCACATGATGCTTTCATGCCCTAATCTGGAGAATTAACTACGTGATTTGGGCATCAAGATTCATGTTAGTGGCAAAGAGAGTGTAGCGAAAGCTGTTCGTCCATGAACCTTGAAATATGTTCAATGTTCAAAATAACTTCTATAGCACCAATATCCACAAGAGAGGCGCTGTAGTTGCTTTTTGTATAAAAATGTCTGAAATCTTCGCTTAAAAAAATGTTGACAATTTGGAACAAGCTTAATATCCAGGCTAGCGGCAATGAATTCAATAAAACAGGTTGTGCAAAGGGGAAGGAGCGACTGTCAAAAGACTGCAGACTCCATTTAGAAGTGTGAAGCAGATACTTTAATGACCGTACGTTACGTGATGAGGATTGGCAGTGGCTGAGATCACTTAAATACCTAAAAGAAAGCCTACGAAGAGATTTGCAGGTTACTAAACACAAACTAGGTTTTCCATGATGAAATAATTATCCTTACGAGGAATGGTCCATCAATCATTCATGGGTTTTGCACAAAGTCCTCCCAAGCATGTAATGTATATTTTTATTTAGGCTCCGCCAAGGACTAATCTGATTTGCATCACTGAACAGCAGTTATGTGGCTTGAGCCCAAGATGAATGACCTATTGTTTACAGTGTAACAGTGGCTGGTTGCTAACAAATGAACTGTGGATAGACATATGAAAATGTTGTCAGTTAAGAAGGTATAGATTACCCCTGTGTTGTGTATGGTGTAACAATAGCTGGATGCTAGTCAATGAATTGTGAAGAGTCTCTCGGGTTGAATGGTGTGGATTACCCCTGATTTTGAGAAAATCGGGGGTGTCGGCTTGAAGGGGTCTAAGGGCCAAAAATTCTTAATGCTTACCCCTCAAAGCTGCTGTGAGTATCTGCTTGTAAGTAGCCACGTCTGGGAATGATACGGGTATCTGCACTCCTCGCTGCGGAATGATCGCATTGATGACATCATCACATGATGGGAAGAAGAGGGGGCCATGCATGCTTTTCTGTGAAATTCAGATATAATCATTTGTTTTGTCACTCACATCTAAGTTTGTTTCTTTCAATGTGATTAGGTGAAAAGAACACCCCTTATAAATTTGCTTTGTACATTATCCTGTGGCAAATGGAAGTTGTGAAAATGAATCCATAACACAGGTTTGTTCTATATTTTCTTGTAGAAAAATTACTTACCTCTCTCAATTTTTATTTTCAAAATTCCTTTTTATTTTTCAATCTCCTTTCTTGAATTTCCTCCTTTATTTCTGATATAAAAGATGTGCATTAAAAGCCATACCCCTTCAATCTTGAATGGAGCAACTGAATCTGACCGACAAAGAAGATTTTAATCTCCATCAGACCCTCATTCAAAATTCAGCGGGAAAAAACATTTTGATGATTTTCAGCGAAAAACTGAAAGTCAGGACACATACTTAAATAATTACATTCCTGTCATGTTTCATACATCACAACTTTTGCATACATATATCCAATCTTTAAATAGCCATGACTTCAAATGACCATTTTACAACATTTTGAATTTCAAGGCTTCAAGTTTTTATGCAAATTTGTGAAAAAATCTTAGTTTTTCAATCATGTTTTTTAAAGAGATAGTTGAATATGACCAAGAAGTTAATTCCCTTAATCACCATTTCACAGGAGAAAACACTGAAACTCTTCAGTGACTAATATTTAAGAAAGAATTAGTAAAGAATGATGATGACATTGAATTGCCTTCTTTGTCATAAGAATTTTTGTATACATTGAAAATTCTTCAAACATTGATTAGCAGTAATTTGGAAAATACAACTGCTTTTGGCATTACATAAGGACTCTTCTGTTGTTGAATTTAAAGCTCTTTTTGATGAATGTTAAATCTCTACCTGTCCATATAAGGATGGTTCAGCTGACGTCATGAGGTCACATGACTTTGTTTACATCGCCATTTTGTAGGACAGACAGCCATCTGCCATACACTTACATACGTTTCCATGTTGTTATGTAGGATTACTTTTATTAGTATGCCGGAATCTTGCTGTGCCCTTGGTTGTACGAACAGACACTTTAGAATCCACTGATTAAGATTACTTGAAGTAATTGGAGGGTAATTTTTTCTTTAAAATAACATTTTATATTAAACATATTAATTCATCTGGCCAGTTCAATTTAACCTGCACGTGTTTATATGCCTATCACGTGTTTTACATGTCCAGCGCATGTTTTCATCACCAGCGCGTGTTTTCATCACCAGTGTGTGCTAGCGCGTGTTTTAGACAGTCTGTTTGTTTTCATGTGATGTGACTGAGCTGGGTGAAGATCAGATGTGTGAAGAACTCAACGTGCAAAGCTGTGCCCTGCAAAATGGCCCCCAGGTGACTTAGAATCACGTGATGAAATCCCTCTATACTTTGAAAACTCTACCTCTGTAACTCTTTTGTGCTTTATTACAAACTTACTCCATCAACTCTCTTCAACTGCTGTAACTCCTTCGGGACTGGAGATCGGAACGTCTTGCATGATGCGGACAGGCCATACCGTCTTGGAAGACTTGGTGGAGCATCCTGCGTACTGTGGTGTAAGGAATGTGGCGGGAGATTTGTCTCTTTGCGTGTGACATTTGCAAGACTTGATGGAAACGATCTTCCAGTATCGAAATCTGTGCAACAGATGAAAATTATAAGATGTTACAAATTTTGACTTAGAAAAATCTTGCGTTATTCTTCCCACGGTGCTGTAACCTTAGTACTTATAAAAATATTGCTTTCACAGTAATTATATCTGCTGGAAATATATGTCACCAGTAAAAATACTCATTTAAAGGATTAGGTCAGTGGTCAAGCATGTTTATCTTATATGAAAGAGGACTTCAAAAGAAACAAATGGTAAAGAAATCATTCAAAAATCTTATTCCGTTAAGGAGATATTTAAGTTTAAAATTTGGTATCATTTGTTTAGAAACGACTGAAATCAGACTAGTTGTGATGTCATAGCCTCAGATTCCTCAAAGTCTATATGCATTCCATCATACTTTGTCCTGCAATTTTGTGGCTTAAAAACCATCAAGAAAGTAGTAAAACTGAATCTAGGAAGAGTATTTACAATATACCAGCTTATTAAAAGTTTTGAGGAAAAATAATTTAAATTGTAAAAAAAACCCATAAACTTTCTTTAAAATACATAAAGACTGAGAAATCTGAGGCTGTGACATCACAACTAGTCTGATTTCAGTCATTTCTACAGAAATAATACCAAACTTTAAACTTAAATATATCCTCAACGGAATAAGATTTTGCAATGCTTTCTTCACCATTTTGTTTCTTTTGAAGTCCTCTTTCATATAAGATGGACTTTCTTGACCCTTGAAATAATCCTTTGAAGGTATAGTTCAGTGGTCATGCAAGGTCATTTTGTATAAAAGACAACTAAAAAATGAAACAAAATGGGGAAGAAACTACAATATCCCGGCTCTTGTTTAATACTCAAGTTCAAGATTCTGTCTCATTTGCGTTGAAATGACTGATGTGGTTAGTTTACTGTAGAAGGCTGGCACCCTTATTGGCTCATTTTCACTATTTCAACAATTCTTCATGCATATTTAAAGAAAATTAATTTTAAATTTTTGTTTACACTGATCTTTATATTCAAACTTATTTTAGGTGGAAAATTATAGTTATTTTGCTAGATTCTTTTTTTATAAGACGTGTTTGACCGCTAAACTAATCCTTTAACAAACACAACAGAATGGAGATATGCTACTCTTCCCACTGATTTGAAATGTTTACATCAAATACATCTTTTTTTGGTTGGAACTTTATGTGATGAAAAAACATGGTGCTAAATTTGAAAGATTGTTTAAACTTAAATATTCGTGCCCACTTTCAGAGGAGCCAATTGTTACAGAGATTGCCATATATCTAGCTTGACGGCAGAGAAGATTCACTTCCCCGCCCAAAATGGCCCTTTTCTTGGCTTGCTTTCTATATTGAAGTTGGAGTCCAAGACATGCTCCACCTGAACAATTGCAATTCATTATTTTGTAGGCAGGGGTCATCGTTATAGGCCACAAAAAAAAAAAAAAAAAAAAAAAAATTCCCATGATAATTGACATATTAGAAAGAATTTTAGTCTTCTGAGACTTTTGATCTTAAACCAAAACCAACATTACATCTTCTTTTTTGTAATCTACTGCAGTGCAAAGTATGATCAATTTATAAATATATACTAAATATTTCATTATCATAATGCATTAAATATATCATTATAGTAATAATGTTATTTCCTTAAAATATCATACCACAATCAATGATTTCTCATTGTATGATCAATACAGAACTGTAACTAGAATCAATATTTGACTAGGAAAAAATCTCTACATCCTGCAAATGTACCTGGGGAGGGGGGGGGGTATCTTCATCTGTTTCTCTGAACCAATCACAATCATCTTCAAATGACTATTCTTGCCACTTTCAGGAAAGCTATTTTTCAAAAATTTTAGAGATTGTCATGTGATGGAAGGGGGAGATTATCCCACACCTCCTCCCCCTGAATTCACCATTTCCTTGGCAGGCAATCTTTATTAAAATCCAAGACACAAGTCCTCCTGCACTATTGAATTCAATTTTTGAAATGTTACAGGTGATAGCAATTAATGGGCCATAGCAATTAATGGGCCATAGCAATTAATGAGCCATAGCAATTAATGAGCCATAGCAATTAATGGGACACAGCAATTAATAGGCCATAGCAATTAATGAGCCATAGCATTTAATGGGTAATAGCAATTAATGGGCCATAGCAATTAATGGGCCATAGCAATTAATGGGACACAGCAATTAATGGGCCATAGCAATTAATGGGCCATAGCATCTGAAATTGACAGATGAAAAAGAAATTTAACTTTTTTGAGACTTATTGAAAAAGATTAAAATCTTACAAGTACCAAAACCGGTGGGTCTAAAAGTACCAAATCCCCGTGGGTCTACAATAACCAAATCCCGGCGCGTCTGCAACCAGTGAGTTCGCAACTGGTTATCAAAGGCAGTGGCCGTCTTGATATAATGTCCAGCACTGGATGCTTTCGAGACGTTAAACCTTGCTATGCTATGCTATGCTAAAACCATCATATTTTGTTGCAATCAAAGTATGAATAATTTATCATTATAAACGTACTTTATCATTATAATATGTTAAATATAACATTATAGTAAATAAAAACAGTATCATAAAACATCATGTAAGAGAATCAATGATTTCTTACTGTATGATCAACACAGAAGTGTAACTCTAATCAATATATGATTATGTATGATCAACACAGAAGTGTAACTCTAATCAATATATGATTATGTATGATCAACACAAAAGTGTAACTCTAATCAATATATGATTATGTATGATCAACACAAAAGTGTAACTCTAATCAATATATGATTATGAAAAGATCTCTACATCCTTTTAAGTATGTACCTGGGGGATATCTTTCATCTGTTCCTCTGAACCAATCACAATCATCTTCATTCTCAACCGTAAAATTCAAAAGAATGTCATCCTCTCCCCGAGATAAATCCTTCTCTGTAGAAGATCCCAGAGACAAAGTTGAACCTCCACAATGTCTTACATCAAAAGATGTATCACACACATCTGTTGCTATAGCAACCAGTGCTATCTTTTCGACATGCCTCTTTCTTCTTGAAGAATGGCCAAGAAAATGATTGCCCAATTCTACTTCATGAAATGAGCTGCGAACATTTTCACAGCGAAAGTTATCGTTTATTGAAATGTCAGTCAAAGTTTCCGGAAATAATTGTGAGATGCCAGAGAAATAGGTCTGAGAATCAATGTCCTCTACTTTTGCGACAATGGGACCTTTTCTTTTTCTCTTCCTTGTACTATCCTTCTCGGAGGTCCTTTCTTGAATGATCTTTAGGTCAAAAACATTTCCTTCATCTGCTGAAAATTGTGAATTATTCGAAGCAACATGCTGCTGAAATTTATTACTATGGGAAAGTGACTCTTGAAATCCAGTGGTGCCAAAATTGTCGGGCACCATCTGGAGAGAATGTGTTTCTATATTTCCATCTCTGCCATCATTTTCTTGTGAAATACATGGAACTGCTCTTGCCATTTCATTTTCGATTGGATTCATAATCTGAGAGGACACATTATGACTAAGAAGCTTTGATGTGTTGCGATGATGCGATTCAAGTGATGTTTTGTCCATCTTTGGCATGGGGTAGAAATAAAATTCTGGTGACTGTTGGTGGGTGATAGGATAAGGACTTTGTGGCGTGGATGGTACTTGGCGCCATGATGGAGAGCCCTCTTCCGACTGATCCTGTGTAAGTTCCTGTACGAAATGTTTACACGTCTGAATATCGTCTTCAAAGAAATGATTATTTTGCTCATTTGAGACTAATTTCTGCTCATTGGTAGAAATGTTGTCCCCAAAAAGCCTATCACTGTGCAGTACACCGTCCTTAATTTCATAATCGAATAACAACTTCTGTGAGTTTTCTGGAATCTCATGGACAGAAGCATTATTGAGGGACTGACCTCTTGAAAATGACTCAACAATCACTCTTTCTGAAGGTTCCCATTCTTGTAATTCATTACCAGTGTAGGGGGGCACCTTTCCATCAGAAACTGAGGTCACATGACCTATTGCTATATCTGTAAGTGGGGACTCACGACATGACACCTTCGCCTCCATTTTATCAGGAGAGGATGGCAGGATAAGATGTGACGAATAATAATCACAGACCGGAGATCTCATCAATTCTTGGGGGGATTGATCAAGAATGTTTGAATATTCATCCTGCATCAAGTTTTGCAAATCAACTTCCATTCCATCATTATCAAACTGGGATACACATCTGTTTCGCATGCTATCACCCTTTTCATTATCATCATTCCCTCTACCATATATTCCTTCAGCTGATGCTGGGGAACTAAAAGGTCTTACAAAAGAGGGATACCCTGAGAACATCTTTGTCCGATCTTGTGAGGAGCTAGCGTTATCATCTCGCCCCACATCATCTCCTCCTGTGTGTGGTATGAACATATTTTGAGCCGACATTGATGACCTGTAATTATCTTTTTCAGCAGTTGGAATGTTTTCCCGCTTCTCAAAATATTTGCCTGAAAAGGATAAATTTCATCTTTCCTGATGGCAAGCACATCTTCAGATTTCCTCAAACCAGTTTGATGATGTCGTTCATGGCTTGCATTCTCCCCATTCCAAGCTGAATCAGGACTGCCCTTAACACTATCATGTACCTCCAAGACTTCGCTAATCAAATATTGGCTGTCACAATATTTCCTTCTTGGAAAACAAACAGCGTCTTCACTGGAATAATTTATGTTTCCTTGTTCTAGTTTGTCAATATCTTGTGAGTATTCTACGAGATCGTCTGTAAAGTTTTGAACGTAACAATCTTCTTTAGTGGAGGTGATGCCACTTATTAATTCACCTTGATGCCAAGAGTGAAAAGATTCATATGGTATTTGTTTCTCCCTTCCATACCAGCCAGATTCCAGATTTGTCTCAGCCTCATTTTCTTGCGGCATATATCTATTCAAGTTAGACTGATCTTCATCAAGATGATCTTCTTTCTGATGGCCACATCTTCTGTCTTCCTTTAAAACGAAAGCACTTGGAACAACCATGAATTCTTGAGATAAGGGAAGTTCACCCCTCTGATTGCCCTGATACAAATTAATAAAATCTGTTGCAGCACTTGAGTCAGGCTTTGCAAAACTATCCGTTCTGAGAATTGACTTGTTGAATTGCTCTGAAGTTGAAAACACACCAGACTGATTACCACATTCAGCATGTTTGACATTTAATAGTGAATTTGATTGACCTTCACCAGCGTATCTTGGAAAGAATTCAGGTGATCTCAGAGATTCAAAGTTTGAGATGCATGGGGAGAGAGAAGCTTCAGTTCCCTTAAAGCCGTCAATATTCTTCTGCTCAAAGCAGGGAAGAAACTTGTTTGGTAAATTCCTTTGCATGGGCTCTCTTTGAGAAGTGGTTTGAACCCAATCCATTTGCTCTAGATCTCTTCCAAACCTCGTTTGTCTCTTTCTGACATCTACCCCTACTGGTAAAACGTTTTTCCTTTCTTGATGAACGTCAGGTGTATGTAATTCCTCGAAGATTGTGTGAGATGGAGGATTTCTATTCATATCATTGTCTCTTCGACAAGAAGCATGTAAGATTGTTGGAATAGATGGAGTCCGTCGAACTGTCCCACTCGTAACCGGCTCTCTCCAATAGCAGGATGCTGGTTTTGATTTCTTCCCTAAATTCTGGACAAAAAAAGAAAATAATTTTAAAACAGCTATTCAAGTGCCACCACTACATGTCTCTTATACAAAAAACTCAGATCTGGATTATGCCATATTTATATCTGGCTTATATCTGGATAATAGAGTTTGATATAGCCAGATCAAGCCAGATATAAACTTTGTCAAGTTTATATTAATGTATATCAAGCTATATAAAGTCATCTGCCCAATTCTTTAGCTGGCCTGATCTGGGATCGATAATAAATCCAGATCTGGATTTGATATCGATCTTTTTAAAATCATTTAAAAAAAGATTTCAATCTTCTTTGTTTTGTGAGGGCTTACATATATAGTGGGCTTACATAAATAGTGGGCTTACATAAATAGCAGGCTTACAGTAGTAGCGAGCTTGCTTTAAAGGAACATTCCAATGAACTTGTATTTATAGTGTAGAGAATTTTTAAAGAAACAATTTGGTGAAGATAAAAAAACATTTTAGAATCTCACTCCGTTTAGGAATTATTACATTTCAAAGACTTCATCAGTGCGTTGAAAAATGACCTTGAAGTGTACAGTGTGATGTCATAATTGCAGACCCAAGAAAGTGTATATGAAGTTCTTTGGAATTTAATTGCCACTTTCTTATTTATAATGCACTGTTCAAGAACATATGCTACCTATCTGCTCATATACCCAACACTCTAAATGAAAGAAAAATGAATTTTTATTTTATAGGTTGGTTTGTTGATGTTTAACAGCACCGCGGCAGTCGGAGTCAAATGTGTCATTTTATAAAAATACATAAATAATTATCTTGGATCTGCTATTATGACATCACACTTATACATTGCAGTGTCACTTTTGAACACACTGGTGAGATCTTTTATGTCGCATAACCCTTAAATAGATTAAAATGTCAACATCATTTTTTCTTTATTTGATAGTCCTATGTCATATCGTACCGTTTTGACATGGTGGCAAATGTGCAAGAGTAGTTTTTCGTATTGACATGGTGACGAATTAAGTAGCTAAATCCCATTAAGCCTCAAAGGCTTATGGAACTGAAGCTTATACCAGTTTCCATGGTGATAAGCGGATGAGAGTATTTGATTCCTGGATGGGACACCAATCCATCACAGGTTAATTCCCCAGCCGAAACTGCTACACATTTCACAACTGAGCGAACTGGAAAAAATGGGATAAAGAGTCTTGCTCAAGGACACAGCACAGCGCCCTGGTTGAGATTTGATCCCAGTACCTTTTAAATACAAGACCTACGCCCTAACCACTGAGCTACTGCACTGCATATATTTTATTTTGGCCTTGAGGTTTTAAAGCAAGCAGAAATACCAATCAAATTGGCTTGTTTGTTTGAAAAAGGTTTAAAGGCACCGTGACAAGGTCAAATTGTGCCTGATAGGTTAAATCATTCCAGAGGAAGGAAAAATAAAAAGATAATAGAAGTCTGATAGAAGGACGGGGGCTAATAGCCAGGAAGCTGGGACTGACAGTGCAGGGGTGTAAAAAAAAAGGAGAAGAAGAAAGTAGGTAGGGGGATGGGGGAGGAGGACTAAATATGGTTGTAGAGAGGGGTATGGTGAAGGAAGGAGATAATTTTATTCCGGGAAAAACTTATGCAAGGTTGTCGAAGATCCAACTTATGCTTTTCTTTTTTTAGAAATGGTGCGGCCTTTAAAAGAGAAAAAAACTGCAAAACTTTTAATTGATGTTTTTTTTTTTTTTTTAGTTCTTTACCTAAGGAAAAAGGTTAAGTTAAAAAGTCAAGTTAAATCCATCTAAGCCATATTAGGTGCTTATCCTTAGCTTCCATGGTGCAAGCGGATAGGAGTATTGTGATGACTCCCCATGGATGGGGTGCCAATCCATCACAGGTTAATTCTCCAGCAGTGCAGGTACTCAATTTACAGCTGAGTAAACTAGAGCAAGTAGAGTAAAGTGTCTTGCTCAAAGACACAATGCAGTAATTGCAACAGGAGTTGAATGCGGTACTTTTCGCATACGAGAATGACTCCGTAACCACTGCACCTCTCCTAAAGGAACATGAAATGAGTTAAATTCTTCATTTTCTATGTTAACTGAGTGCAAGCTCCAGCTATGCATTGTTTTTCATTAAGCTTATTTTTTTGGCTTCCGTCATAAGATATTTTCGATATCTACAATCTTGGACAAAACTTGTTGAAACACTTAGAGAAAATATGTGATGCTTTCCACGAACCTACTTTTCTATTGTAAATTAATCCACATTTAGAAATCGTAAATGATATAATTTTTTTCTATTGCTTCTTTCATCCCTATAAATTTTGTGACTAATATTTTATAATTTTAGGGACATTCTTATAATTTCATTGATGCCACCAGTATCCTCTTCCTCTACCTCACTATATTAAGCTACCTCCCCCTTCAAAATTGGCAGTTGTTAATGGCTTTTCCTGTAAATGACATTAAGACAGAAATAAATCCAACATTAAAAAGGGGGGAGGGGTAGGAAGTTGCAATTCTCAGAGAAATGATCAGCTCATGGGCAGAGGCAATGACATAACTTTATGAAGTGTTTAGCAAATCGGTGGATACAGGGCAAGATATGAAATAAACAAACTTGAAAAACAGATCAAACTTAAATTTCACAAATAATAACAAAACTTTCGATAACAAAACTGTAGTAAAATAAGATAAAGCTTATTTAAATGTTTTTAAAAAAACACATAAAAATGTTAAGGGGGCCAACAAGTTACAGATCACAAACTAAGCATGAATCAAAAATGTATCAAACTTTTATCAGCCAGAACTGAAAAACTAAAGAGGCGATTCTCAGATTTCAAACAATCATCTAATTACAATTTAACACTTGTTTAAACAATACTGTATTAGAAGTTGCTATATGTCCATAGACCTTAGATCAAATTAGATAGCACAAGAAAAGAAAAGAAAAACAAACCATAAAAAAGAACAGGAAAAGGAAAACAACTCAAAACAACTGCCTTTAATTAAACGTAATTTGGAACAGAAACGCAGATACTAGAATGAATAGCTCACAGGTAATGACATAATTTCTTGAGGAGTCGGATTCTTCGTGACGTGTTTAGCAAACGATGATCGAAGCTTGGATGGATGAGGAAGGATGGTTTGACTCTGCTGGGTGGTGGAGGAATGAGAGGATGGGGCGGGGGATCTGGAAGACACTGTGAGACGACGAAAAGATTGGATACAAAGACGAACAAAAAGTGCAGAAGATAAGCTTGAGTGTAAACTGTGTCCATTATAAAAGACTAAAAAGTTAAGAAGCAAATATTTGGTAAGGAGTATTCCCATACATTAAAAGTGACCTTATAGACCTTTTCAAACCGAGTTCAGCCGAACGTGATTTCTTCAGTACTTCGACCAATCAAATGCTGGAGAACTCTTCCTTTGTTTCCCAACCAATCAGGTGCAGGTTTGATGAAAAAAATATATGATATGTGCGCTTGAAAACATTTTTTCATACGCTTAGTTCCATACCGTACATGAATTGTGCAGACGGCCAAGATTCCTCCAGTATTTTATTAATCGAAAACATTCCTTCAGTATACAATTGGTCCATTATGGACATGAGAATCTCGGCCATGTGAAATTATTTAAATTAGTTATCCGGAAAATGCTGATTCAGATTTGAAAAGGTCTATAATGTGAAGTGTGATGTCATAATGTGAAGTGTGATGTCATAATGTGAAGTGTGATGTCATAATTGCAGACTCAAGAAAATACTTATACATTTCTTTGGAAATTAAATGCCTCTCTAAATTATTGGAGCATCTTTTGTTGAATTATTGAGATGGGTTATAAAATGCACTTAACAAGCACATGCTTTGTCCATCTGCTCATGTATATGTACATGCTTTGCCAATCTGCTCATGAATATGCACATGCTTTTCCCATCTGCTCATGTATATGTACATGCTTTGCCCACCTGCTCATGTATATGTACATGCTTTGTCCATCTGCTCATGTATATGTACATGCTTTGCCCATCTGCTCATGTATATGTACATGCTTTGCCCATCTGTTCATGTATATGCACATGCTTTGCCCATCTGCTCATGTATATGTACATGCTTTGCCCATCTGCTCATGTATATGTACATGCTTTGCCCACCTGCTCATGTATATGTACATGCTTTGCCCACCTGCTAATGTATATGTACATGCTTTGCCCACCTGCTCATGTATATGTACATGCTTTGCCCATCTGCTCATGTATATGTACATGTTTTGTCAATCTGCTCATGAATATGCACATGCTTTGCCCATCTGCTCATGTATATGTACATGCTTTGCCCACCTGCTCATGTATATGTACATGCTTTGCCCATCCTCTCATGTATATGTACATGCTTTGCCCATCTGCTCATGTATATGTACATGCTTTGCCCATCTGCTCATGTATATGTACATGCTTTGCCCACCTGCTCATGTATATGTACATGCTTTGCCCATATGCTCATGTATGTGTACATGCTTTGCCCATCTGATCATGTATATGTACATGCTTTGCCCATCTGCTCATGTATATGCACATGTTTTGCCCATCTGCTAATGTATATGTACATGCTTTGCCCATGTATATGTACATGATTTGCCCATGTATATGTACATGCTTTGCCCATCTGCTAATGTATATGCACATGCTTTGCCCATGTATATGTACATGATTTGCCCATCTGCTAATGTATATGTACATGCTTTGCCCATGTATATGCACATGCTTTGCCCATGTATATGCACATGTTTTGCCCATGTATATGCACATGCTTTGCCCATCTGCTAATGTATATGCACATGCTTTGCCCATGTATATGCACATGCTTTGCCCATCTGCTAATGTATATGTACATGCTTTGCCCATGTATATGTACATGATTTGCCCATGTATATGCACATGCTTTGCCCATTTGCTCATGTATATGCTCAAGCTTTGCCCATCTGCTCATGTATATACACATGCTTTGCCCATCTGCTCATGTATATGCACAAGCTTTGCCCATCTAATCATGTATATGCAGATGTTTTGCCCATCTGCTAATGTATATGTACATGCTTTGCCCATGTATATGTACATGATTTGCCCATGTATATGCACATGCTTTGCCCATCTGCTAATGTATATGCACATGCTTTGCCCATCTGTCCATGTATATGCACATGCTTTGCTTATCTGCTAATGTATATGTACCTTCCACTCTAAGTGAAAGAAAAACACATTTTTATTTAAAAAAAATACATAAAGCATTATCTTGGATCTGCATTTATGACATCACACTTTACACTGCAACATCACTTTTCAAAAAACACTGTTGAAATCTTTGAAATGCAATAGCTCCTAAATCAGAATAAGTTTATATCAACCTGTTTTTTTCTCACTAATTTGTTTCCTTAATAGTCCTCTATTATATACACAAAAATAAAAATTTGTGGGAAAATTCCTAATATAACACACAATTCTTTGTTTTCCTTATACATTTTTGATATCTTCGTTTAATATAAATTTCAGCACTCCCATTTGAAATTTGAGTAATCCACATTTATTATATGAGATGGAAATGATTGAACCAATTTTTTGAGCAACGAACAGAATAAACAAAGTTGCATGCATTATAATTGGCAAAGGGTATAATATCGATATTGGTGTGGCCTACAATTTTCTTGGCTTTGCTCTGCAAAGACACAAATCTTGAAATGGTGGATCCCAGTATGGGTTGTGATCTGAAAAGGGTACTTTCCAGAACAGATTAAATTTTAACAGCCTTTGAGGCACAAAGCAACATTGAGTCCGGCGTAGAAAATTATATACATAATTGTAAAAAAAAAAATTCTAATCAAATTTTGAATAGTAGAAATAATACCTTTGTCTTTAAAAGGCTGGCGCATGAATTAATAAGGTCTATTGAAAAATACTGTAATTTTTTCTCTATCACAATTTTTTTATTTTGAGTAAAACAATTCCTGAATTTAAAAAACAAAAATGAATAAGAAGTTTAGGCAGAGCTAAAAGAGGAAGTAAGGGTGTATGTGCAAATCCATGAGCCTTTACACTCCGACCAAATTAAATGAAACAAACCCCACCGCTTTCGTCAATATTGACATTTTTGTGCCTAACATCAAAAAATAAGATGTGAATCACTTTTAACAGGCTTTGAGGCACAAAGCAACATTGAGTCCTGCATAGAAAATTATATACTGTACATAATTGTAAAAAGAATTTCTAATAAAAAAAAATAAAAAAATAATAGAAATAATAGTGTTTTGTTTCACTAATTTTGTCTGGGATTGTAGAGTGACAGTTGCCCTTTATCATAAAGAAGGTAGCTACCTCAATATCTCATCAGCTAATATGCAGAGATTCAGAAAATGATAATTTAATAAAATACATGAAAAACAACAAACAATTTAACTCACCAGTAGACCATGAAGATCCTGGCTTGGGTGTTACAATCAGAGGTGTTGCACTCAACGGTGTTGCCATTACTGTATCTGCATGATATCCTGACTGTGATCCAAGCAGCGCCTCTTCAGTTGAATCGCCATCTTTGTCAACAAGATGTCTTTCTTGGAAACGTGACACATATCTTCCGCCAACTTTTCCTTCAAGATTAGGGTTTCCATCTGTGTAGGTGTTACAGCATGGGTCTGCATCATTCTGGGAGACTGACATTGGTAATTTGCTTTGTCCTTCCAGCCAATCACTGCTCTTTACTGATGTATCCGCCACGAGAGACAAGACCCAGGATTTATTCAGCTGTGGAGTACAAGCTTGAAGAGCTGAGTTTCTGCTAATGTTCTCTGGAAATGCATCCATAAATTTGTTTTCTGTCATGGTATCAGGAACCAAATATGAAGATGTACTGGAAGATTTGTTATTATGGTTTGGTTTATCTATCACAGATTGGACACTGTCATCTGACAGGCTTAAAGGTTCAGATGAGTCCTGGACACATCTTGTCATCTCCTCATCAATTTGACAGACCACATCCAATCCAGTTGTACTCAAAACGTTATCTTGGATTTGTGCTAAAGAGTCAGCTTTTAAGACTACCTGATGTCTTGACCCATCCCAATCACCTGCACAGACTAGGGGATCATCCCATCCAGATGTCAGTTGAGATTCCGAACAAGAAAATTCCATGGTGTCTACTGACCCTCTGGACGCTAAAGAGTCTTGGCTATAGTCCACATTACTTGTTTGATAAGTTAAATTCATGTCCACTTCGACACTTTTTTGAGAATTTTCTATAGTGTGAGTGACATTTGTTTTTTCTTGTCCAGATGACATTTTTTGTCCCTCATCCATATCCCATTGAAGAAATTCTTCATTTGCAGTCACGTTGACACCATCAATACCTTGATGTACACAACGACTCATGCAACCCTCCCGTTTCTCAAAGTCATCCATCAGAAAAATCCTTCATCAGCATTTATAAATTCCAATCGGCAAGTGTCATCTGTATACCCTCACTCAAGTCTATTTTTCTAATGCATTGTGAACCTTTAACAAATTTGCATTGTTCCGAATTTCAGCACAATTTAAATTATTCCCAATTTTAGGGTCATACAAAACGCACTGACTGTTACCATCATCTTCGGTCTGAACCACGGTATCATTCTGTACTAGGGTATCATTCCCTCTGTTGTGTACTTGGGTCTCATTCCCTTTGTTATGTGCTTTGGTATCATCCACTTTGTTCTGTAGTTGAGTATTTCTCACTTTGTTCTGTACTTGGTTATTTCTCACTTTGTTCTGTACTTGGGTATCATTCAGGTTGTTACTATGTCCTTCAATTTCATTCAAGTCAAAATGACCTTCACTGTTACAAGCTTTGTTCTCAGTTATGTACTTAGCTGAATCGTCCATCTTTTTCGTCCTATTATCCATCTCATTCTTATCATTTCCCTTAATTCTTTCTCAACATCAGTTTTGTTTGCTTTTCCCTGGTTTTCAACACAAATTTCATTCTTCTGAAACTCAATAACACCTGTTTTGTGATTGACAGCATCATTTTCTTTGCTCTTGTTCTGAACAACCATGCCTTCAATTTCAGCAAAACGTCCATCAATCTTTACATCAACACAATCAATCTCATACTGTGCACTACAATTCTCCAATCTCTGATCTTCCATAGTATCTAACTCACTTATAAGTTGATTTTCCACCTCCATTACCTCAATTTTCTCATGAAATGTTCCCCTTATAATCCCACCACCATTTACCAAAGGAACCTCCATGCTGGGAGCATCCGCCATCCTCTCTTCTCCGACACTCACACTTAGCATACTCTCAAACCCATCCCTAAAACAAGCCTTTGTACTCACTTCTTCATCACTCCAGACATCTAAATCGGGCTCTGACAAGGATGGAAATGAAATGTCAAAGTTCAAGTTCTGAGAATCTTTCTTACCACAATTGTCCTCTTTTCCATCTGCGACACTTTCATCTAAATCAAACTCATCAACTCTGCTGCTGCCCTCTATAACATTCCTTATTGCATCAGTGGTACTACATCTCAGATAATCAATATTGACTGTGCAAGATAGAGTTTCTGTTTGACGAGACGACTTCCTTTCATCAACTCCATTATCCAAACTTTCACAGCAAGTCCTCAAAGCTGCAACTTTTGGTAAATCATGACAGAACTCAACTATGTCTTGATCTAAAGACCCTTCACTCAAATCTGAAATTATAAACAATTCATTCTCATCTGCACCTTGTTCATTTTTCATTTCATTAACAATCTCCCTCTTAAATTTTTCTTCAATTTCACATCTTCAAGTGTACCAGGGCATCCCCATGAGTGCTTATTATCATC
Organism: Chiridota heheva; assembly: GCA_020152595.1. Classification (NCBI taxonomy): domain Eukaryota; kingdom Metazoa; phylum Echinodermata; class Holothuroidea; order Apodida; family Chiridotidae; genus Chiridota; species Chiridota heheva. The sequence continues at coordinate 490,165 of JAIGNY010002894.1, forward strand.
TTTAAAAATGAAGGATGATCTTCAGTATCATCTTTAAAGAATGCAGGATGATCCTCAGAAATATCATCCCTAAAAGATAGATCCTCAGCAATAACCCTTCTGAAAGATGTTGACTGACCCTCAGTAATATCCTCATTAAAAGATGCAGATATCCTCCATCTCAAAGATGTGAAACTGACCCTAAAAGATCCAGACTGATCCTCAGCAATATCCCATTGAAAGATGCAGACTGATCCTCAGCATCATCATTTAAGGATGCAGGCTGAAACTCAGCAATATCATCCCTAAAAGGTGCAGCCTGATATTCTACAATAACCTCTTTGAAGTGTGCATACTTATCCCCAGTATTGTTATGGTTAAAGGATGCAGACTTATCATCAGTATCATCATCCTTGAAAGATGCAGACTGATCCTCAGTAAAGCTCTCTTTGAAGGATACAGGCAGAACCCCAGTAATATCCTCTTTGAACAATGCAGGCTGATCCTCAGTAGCATCCTTTAATAATGCAAAGAGAACCTCAGTAATATTATCCCTCAAAGATGCAGACTGACCCTCTGCAATATCCTCTTTGAAGGATGCAGGCTGATCCTCTGTACTATTGTCTTTGAAGGATGCAGACTTATCCTCTGTACTATTGTCTTTGATGACTTATGTATTGTCTTTTGACTTATCCTCAGTTATATTGTCATCATCTTCCTCTGTACTATTGTCTTTGAAGGATGCAGACTTATCCTCTGTACTATTGTCTTTAAAGGATGCAGACTTATCCTCAGTTATATTGTCTTTGCAGGATGCAGACTTATCCTCAGTACTATTGTCTTTGAAGGGTGCAGACTTATCCTCAGTACTATTGTCTTTGATGGATGCAGACTTATCCTCAGTACTATTGTCTTTGAAGGGTGCAGACTTATCCTCAGTACTATTGTCTTTGATGGATGCAGACTTATCCTCAGTATTGTCTTTGAAGGATGCAGACTTATCCTCAATATTATTGTCTTTAAAAGGATGCAGACTTATCCTCCAGTACTATTGTCTTTGAAGGATGCAGACTTATCCTCAGTACTATTGTCTTTGAAGGATGCAGACTTATCCTCAGTATGGCTATGCTTTAAGGATACAGAATGACCTTCAGTGACATCAGCATTCAAAGACGCACACTCATCATCAGCAATGAAGGATGCAGGCTGATCCTCACAAGATGCTGAAGGATCGTCAATAAGTATCAGTAATGAACTGTTCTCTACTACCGCTTCTTTCCCACCTTCCAGTATACAAGATGTTTGTTCACTATTCCCTAAACAAGAGCTAAGAGTCAAAAGTGGTGCATTACTCGCATGCCTAATCTTATCTATTTTCCCCATACCTTTTATCTCATGATCCTCTTCAGTACTCCCCTTAATTGATGCCCTGGATGTAGAACAACCAAGATTTACAACACCTGATCCTATGTCATGTGATCTCTTTGTCCCAACTCAGAGGCAGTATCTTCCATCTCCAACTCAGATTCAGTTGATTCTACCCTTGATTGAACATTCTTCACAATTGGTGGTTCAGTTGATTTTGAAGTTCTGCTTGGTTGACAAACCTCCATTGGCGCACACCAATTCAACTTGATGTCATCTTCCTTTTTGGGAAGAACTTTATTGCAAATACCACCAGAGGGAGCATGGGAGACATTTTTCTTTTTACCTAACAAAGCTAGTATTTCATTTTTGCTTCTTCTTCCAACTAAACTAATATCTGTTTCACAATCTGGCCTTGATAAGTCATTTGAATATTCATCAGATTTGATTACAATTTGAATATTCATCAGATTTATTGAAATCCCCAGGCAGCTCAACCGCAACAGATTGTACATTATCATCATAAGCACCTTGAATTGGCACACCTAAATTTAAGACACCTTGGTATGAATCATCCTCTGACTTACAGTCTTGGGGGTAATTTAAATGCGCATATTCATTTGAAGATTTGACTAAATTTGCCTTTGAATATTCAACATTATCTTTTGAGCCTATCCCTTGTTTAGAGTCAGAAAGGTTTTCTCTTTTTTTAAATATTTCAAAATTTGACTTAGGATTTTGTGAAGGCTGACTGCTAAATAGCGGAGACTGGACAGAAAAGAAGCATTGGGAGAAAGCTGGAGATTGCTTTTGCTGGTGGTGGGAGGGGTGTTTTCTTGTACCTCCTGCTTTTTGCATACTTGTCTTGGAACCTTAAATCCCTGAAATAAAAAAAGAAATATACCTTTGAAACAGACAGTTTGAAAATAATCATGCTAATCTTTTCATCAAGTTTATCAATATTCTACCAGTTTGAATAATGTAATTTTGTTTTCTCTGGGTTATAATCTATCAATATGGGTATATGAAGTTGTAAAGCAAAATACATATTTCAGATATAAACTTTCCATAGCATTAAATGCAGAACGGGCATCAACAAAAATTTACTTCAACTTACTCGGAAGAAAATGTGCTATAAAACTTGAAAATAGCAAATGTTTTATCAATAAAAATATTAATATTTTACAAAATTTTGAATGTTAAAGGAGACATAAAGTCTGATACAATCATTATTTCATATGATAGAGGATACAAATCTTAACCAACTACCAAAAACAGCAAGTCAAAATCTTATTTCTATCTCAAGTTATTCATGTTTGAAGTTGACACATACTGTAGAGTTTGCCATTTTGTTTAATTTTGTATTGAAATATTGTGCATGATGACATAATTTCCCCAATAGGGACATAAGGAATTTAATGTATTTCTTTATAAATGTGATTAGTGTTTATTCCAAAATGATGTGACACAAAATTTTAACAAAATGTTTTGTTAATTTCATGTGTACACACAAAATTCCTTGGCCCTTACATAAGAAAAAATATTTCTCATAACATGGAAATCTTGGGGGACAGGTAAATTATAAAGAAATACAAAGCATTCCAACATCCTGCTGGGCTGATGAGATCATAATCTGCATGTTTTGTAATCAAAATGACAGCTCTCATAGTGCTATTTAGAAGTAGAATTAAAGTTTTTAATAATGATACAAATTGTGTTAGATTGATTAAGGGGTATGAAACTTGGTCAGAAAAATTTGTTATTTTCAATTCTATCAAATAAAATAAGGATTATATCAGACTTTGTCTCCTTTAAAGCCTTTTTATATGTTATGTATATTTTCATGCAAATTTATGACAACATAAAGAGAACAATTTTCTTGATTAACGATAAATATTAAGTAAACCAATGTTCTTTGAATAAGAGTAATTGAAAAAAAAGGAAAAAAAAGATTTTTGAGTCTTCATCATCAGATTTTGAACTTTTATTGAAAATGTGGGAAAGAAATTTGAAGAATTACATTGAAGAGTTTGATACATTTTTCATACATCACAACTTCTGCATTCATTAAAAATTCTTCAACTTTGATTGGCTACAAAACCCAGGATCTACAATGGCTTTGTTGTAACTTAAATACCATTTTGTTTAGAAATTGAACATTGAAAAACAATATTGTTAACACAAGGACATTCATAGGTTCCCTCTTTCTGATGTCACAAATTTAAATACAAATTTGCATAATCTATTTTAGTAAAGCCTTAAAATTTGAAATGCTGTAAAGTGATCAATTCATTTTACTATTTTCATTATTTACATTTTATTTTCTTCCAATTAAGCTCAATTTGCTGAGCACTACCAGTCTAAGGATCTTACAATTATAGTGACACAAACTGCATAATTTATTATAAATGTTTGTTTGTTTGATGAGGTCTTAACGGCACCACGACAACGAAGGTCAAATTGTGCCTGAGAGGTCAGATCATTTTAGAGGTAGTAAGGAAAGAGACCAGGGGAAGAATGAGAGAAATTCAAGAACAAAAGCCAGAAAGCTGTGATCGAGAGAGGAGGTGCATGGGTAAAACTAAAAACAGAGTAGAGAGGGGGTGGAAGAGGAGGATTAAATATGATTGTAGAGGGATGCATGCTGGAGGAAGGAGACAATTTTATCTGGAGGATTTTTTTGGAAGAACTCAGCAATTGAGTTGTGGGGAGCGAGAGAAGCTCTGGGAAGGTTGTACAGGGGGCAAGCAAGGAGAACGTGATGGATTGTAAGGATGCAGTGGCAATTGTTACAGAGGGGTTGGAGGGAACCAATAAGGAGGTGGGAGTGAGTGAGGTGGGTGTGACCAATTCTAAGACGGGTAATATGAACATTGTCGATACGAGAAAGGTTGTTAATGGTGGATTTGATCGGGATTGTGGGCTGGATAACATGGAGTTTGTTATCAATTTGGAAGTTCCATAAGGTTTGCCAGTGGTCACGAACAAGAGAAGCGATAAGCGGTTTTATAAAGCCTTAAATTTTAAAATGCTGTAAAATGGTCAATTTTCTTACTACAGTTTGATAAAGCTTTTTCCTATTTTCAGGGCATACTTTCGTCAAATTAAGATCAATTTGCTGCTACCTGTCCATAGATTTGAACTAATCCTTTAATCATTTTGGGAAAACTTATTTTCATCAATGTTAAAGGATTAATTCAGGGGTCAAGCAAGTCTATCTTATGTGAAAGAGAATTTCAAAAGAAACAAAATAGTGAAAAAGCATTCAAAAATCTTATTCCATTAAGGAGATATTTAAGTTTAAAGTTTGATATCATTTGTGTAGAAACGACTGAAATCAGACTAGTTGTGATGTCACAGCCTCAGATTCCTCAAAATCTTGATGTATTCTATCATATTTTGTCATGCGATCTGTGGCTTAAAAACCATTGGATATGTCAAAAAAGTAGTAGAACTGACCCTAGCTAGGAAGGGAATTTATAATATACCACCAGAAAAAAAGTTTGAGGAAAAATAATTTCAATAGCAAAAAAGTTAAATAAACTTTCTTTAAAATACATTAACAATTATTAAAAATGTGAGGATGAAGACATCAACTTTCCATAGAAGACTTACAGTAATACACAAAGTCTTTTCTACACAGATAAGACAAACTTGAATATTTTTCTAACGGCATAAGATTTTGGAACACTTTCTTCACCATTTTGTTTCTTTTAAAGTCCTCTTTCATATCAGATGGACATGTTTGACCTCTGAATTAACCCTTTAAGCACATATTACATAACCACAGCAAGCAGCGACAACACTAATGCCTCTATGACCTTTAAGACCATCTTAAAAGGTAGGTTGGCAGGCAGGGCTCAAAATTAACATAAGCCTGCTAGCCCGATGCTATTTTCAATCATTCAATTTCAATTTCAATCATTCAAGCCCATCAAGCTAGTCCTATCATCTCATTTGCAGTGTGTTTATGACAGATGTGAAGAGAAGGGCTTGTGGAAAGTTTAGTCGAGCTAGTGAAATGTGAGGTGAGAAATTCCAATGGGCTAGTAATAAAGCAATGCTAATTTTGAGCCCCGTTGGTAAGTAGTGTAGGACTTTATATTTGCTTTCTCAACAGCCAAGGTATATAGAGATGTCCATGGCCGTTTGATAAACCAGTTGTGACTGAGTGAATAAAGACCCACTGGGGATTGAACCCAGGATCTTTAGATGCCAAGCTGCAGACCTGCCAACCTTTAGGATCACCAAACTGTATTCTGGAACTACAAAAGTTGTATTTTTGATAAAAAAAACTGTACTCTTCAAACAAAATGTACAAAACAAAGGTTTACTGTGGCTGAAAAAAAATTACCATTATCAAAGCCATATTTAAACATTAATATCACTCACAAAATTACCGCTTAATACAAATTACAACATGATTGAAACACTGTTAAAACTGCGTGTATTACAATTTACACATGTAACGTTAGTTACCGGACCACATGTTTCGTTTGTGTATAGGCACCGTGACAGTCATTCATCTCTCGTATGCAACGTTCTGATTGGCTACACTCGGACGAAAAATTGTTGTTTACATTCCATGCGCCAATCACGGATGCCCTAGCTTAAGGTAGAAAAAAGTGTGAGTAAAAAAAAAAAAAAAAAAAAAAAATCGTATTTGGTGCCAAAAATCGTACAATCGTATTCTCAACATTTTCTCGTATTAAATACGGCAAAATCGTACTAGCTGGCAGGTCTGAAGCTGGTGCTATGATCACTAGACCACAGACATTTTCATTAAACATTCAATTAAAGCCAATTATACATACTGTTCTCCTTCTCTTCAATGAGTTCCGAACCAGTGGTTCAACTTGAGTGGGTTTAGCGCTTTCATCTCTGTATTCTCTTTTTGTGACATGAACTTCTTCTCGACTTTCAGATATTACCTCTTCAATTGTTATCAAGTGTCGCTCACTCTCAATCTCCTCGCCGACTGCAATCTGAAAATAACGAATGTTCAAAATTTACAAGTTAAAACAGTGACAGCGAAAGAAGTTGACCAGTACGGAGCACTAGATGCACAAAATAAAGTGCCGGAAAAAAAAAGTAAATGAAATATAAAAAATGCCCCAGGTCCCCATAGCACCTGCCCCAGGTCCCCATAAAAGTAGGGGCTGTCAGCAAAATTAATCAATGGGATATCACTTTACCCAAGTTAGGTACTGACTTGTATCAAAATTGCCCCTCAACAATATACCTGATATGTTATCATCAAATACTGTAGATACTTAGTTCCTACATAATAAAACAAACTTTTGGGAACCAGAATTTCAGGAAAAGTACAAATTGAAAGTAATGAAAATTAAATAGAATATGTGCAGCAAATACGATTGCTTTAGGCTTCTTTTCCCTAAGTCTTAAAATTGAAGAAAAAATGGAAATTTCCTTGCTGAAAACCCTCCCTTTGTGAGCTGTGTTTCTAAATTAGTAATATAACCTTAGATATTTCAGAAAAGTACAAATTGAAATTAATGAGGATTAAATAGAATATGTGCATCCCTAATGATTGCTTTACGCAATGCCCGTGGGCCAAATCTGGCCCACCAGACAATCCAATCTGGCCCGCGAACAATAGCTGTAGCAGGAAAAATCTGAATGAGATCTGTGAAAATCCCAAAATACTTGTTTATTTTGAATATTTCCTAGGCAGATCAGCGCACTATAAAATCATGGCTTATCAAACAAAATGTTATCTTTAATTCAGCTATGAAATGGGCATAATCGTGGTGCATCAAAGGCTGATAAGAGAACCGCCAACATATGGCATATATCCTTCTTATTGCACGTGCTCTCAGCTTGTTTGTATCCAGGAATTGTTTTGAAGGGTTTGGTTTGTCATGTGACACTGGTTTTGCCAGCGATTGGCCCGTGGCCTGAGGCTGTTGTGAAATGATGGCCCTTGGAAAAAATTAATTAAGAACCTGTGCTATATGGTGATATATCACAATATTTTTGTTCATGATAAGCAATATCTGATTTACCCATATCGTCACTGCCCTAATAACCAGAACAAAAGGTTTTGGGGTTCCAATGCTTTTTTGATGCTGATTGATTTTGTATTAAGTGTTATGTCATTGCATATCATGAAATATTTGAGATATTGTGTTTACAATCTCTTTCTGCAAAATCATATTAAGCCCCGCCCACTATGCATACTAATGAAATTCGATGTTTTATAAAATGAACACGCACAAACTAGCTAAAATTATCAATCTACCACATGTGAAACAAAACAGTCATGTGATTGTTAACATATGAGCATTTCAAGATTTTCACATTAAGCCCAATGTCTACTAATTAACATCATCACCAAAAACAATAGGGCACTTCTACAGACAATGGGCTATCTGTGTACCACACATGACGTGAATCCAGTTTGTCCTTTTGGAGATACCATGTGCACAAGGTCTTTTTAGCAAAACCATATTAAGCCCCGCCAACTGCGCATATTAATGAAATTCAACATTTTTATACAATGAACACATACACACTAGCTAACAACATAATCATACTGAATATGAAACAAATCAGACATGAGATTTTCAAAATAAGAGCATTTCAAGATTTGTTATATTAAGTCCCGCCTACTCATTAATATACATGATATCACCACAAAAACAATAGGGCACATCTACAGACCATTGGCTATCTGTGTGCCAAAAATGACATGAATCCATTCTTGAGATAACATGCTTACAAGCTCTTTTCAACAAAATCTTGTTAAGTCCCACACACTATGCATATTAATGAAATTAACAATTTTTGTACCATGAACATGTACACAGTAGCTAACAGCATAATTACACCTAATATGAAACAAAGTAGACATTCGGTTGTAAAAATCTGAGCTTTTCAAGATATTTATATTAAGCCCTACCTACTTAATAATATGCATGACATCACCACCACAAACAATAGGGCACATCTACGGACTATGGGCTATTCGTGTACCAGATATGACATGAATCTGGTGTATCATTTTTGAGATATCGCGCTTACGAGTTTGTTGTCACAGACACACATACATACATACATACACACGCCAGCATAGGTTCCTTGTGCTATTAGCATCGGAACCAAAAGGCATACACTACCTGTTGAGATCGTAAGTACACTAGCTCCAGCCTGCTTCCTTTAGCATCAAAGAGAACTGCTCTGTGCCCGTGATCAGTAAATTTCAATTTTCCATCTTGCCATATTTTGGATTTCTTTGTTTTCTGGTGGGTGTACAGGACCTGAAAAATGAATCATATAACAATGAAATGCAAAAGTAATGTAAACAATCACCGAAAAGCTTAGTTTCAATTATCTGGTCAAAAGTTTCTATCAAAATAACTTAAAATGTCCTTGCAAGTTCCTAGGTAAACTATGATTCAGCACTTGTTTGTTTGTTTGTTTGTTTGATGAGGGCTTAACAGCACCACAACAACGAAGGTCAAATTGTGCCTGAGAGGTCAGATCATTCTAGAGGTAGGAAGGAAAGGAAACAGGGGGAGAATGAGAGAAATTCAACAACAAAAGGTCAGAAAGCTGTGATCGAGAGGGGAGGTGCATGGGTTGAAACAAAAACAAAGTAGAGAGGAGGTGAAAGAGGATAATTAAATATGGTTGTAGAGGGATGCATGATGAAGGAAGGAGATAATTTTATCTGGAGGATTTTTCTGGAACGACACAGCAATTGAGTTGTGGGGAGCGAGGAAAGCCCTGGGAAGGTTGTACAGGGGGCAAGCAAGGAGAACGTGATGGATTGTGAGGGTGCAGTGGCAATTATTGCAGGAAAAGTAATGTAAACATTCACCGAAAAGCTTAGTTTCAATTATCTGGTCAAAAGTTTCCGTCAAAATAACTTAAATGTCCTTGCAAGTTCCTTAGGTAAGCTATGATTCAGCACTTGTATATGGCATATATGTTATGTAGAAAATGTGTTAATGACTAATGATAGGTACAGTATAAATTTAAAGTTCTTTTCAAGGTCTATTGACATACAAATTGCTTTAAAATCTCTTTAAACCCATAGTAGTAGAAAGAAAATGTAAGTAAATCAATCAACAAAACAGTAGTTACCAATTGCCATTTCACAACTTTCTGAATTTTTAAGATAATTTGTGATGTAAGAGAGGGCAAACTTTCTTTTAAAGGATTATTTCAGTAATCAAGCATGTCCATCTTATATGAAAGAGGACTTCAAAAGAAACAAAATGGTGAAGAAAGTGTCCATTATTACCTTATTCTGTTAAAGAGATATAAAAGCTCTGTATTATCTGTGTAGAAATGACTGGTGTAGTAAGTCCACGATGGAAAGTTGGCAATTTCATCCTCACATGCTTAACAATTGTCAATGTATTTCAAAGAAAGCTTATTTAATTTTTTGACAATTTGAATTATTTCCTCAAACTTCCTTCCGGTGGTATATTAGAGATAACCTTCTTAGATTCAGTTTTCCTACTTTTTTGATATATCCCATGGTTTTTAAGCCACAAAATATGGTAGAATACATAAAGACTTTGAGGAATCTGAGGCTATGTATAACATCTAGTCTGATTTCAGTCGTTTCTACACAAATGATACCAAACTTAAAAATCTCCTTAACAGAACAAGAGTTTTAAATGCTTTCTTCACCATTTTGTTTTTTTGAAGTCCTCTTTCATATAAGATAAACTTGCTTGACCCCTGAACTAATCCTTTAACGGAATAAGATTTTTGAATGCTTTCTGCACCATGTTGTTTCTTTGGAAGTTCTCTTTCATATAAGATGGACTTGCTTGACTCCTGAACTAATCCTTTAACAGAATAAGATTTTTGAATGCTTTCTTCACCATTTTTTTTTTTTTTTTTTTTGAAGTCCTCTTTCAAAAGAGAGAACTTGCTTGACCACCATCCCATAAGTCACCATTCACTTTCAAAAATATTTGTGAATAACCATGTACTGAGCAGAACAAGATTACTAAGCAGAGTCAGTTCCCAGCCTCGCTTTCATAGGGTGCTGTGACATCATTCTCTTCGCATAGGACTCCGCTCACTTTCAGAATTTCACAGTTTTTGCAAAACCGATCACTTGATGACACAGTTTTCTATTACGTGGGGTGTCACCTGACAACGTTGTAGCAGTAAAGATGGTAAGCTAGGTGGGAGTTGGTTGATTTTTCTTTTGATTGATAACAAATTTTCGGATTTCTAATTTGGAAAAATGTTGATTGAATTTGTGTACTTCAATATTGGCCTAACTTTTGGATGAAATTCATACTGAACCCCTGACTGGATTCCTTCAAATTTAGGCTACATTTATCGCAAATTCACTAAACGATGCAAATTGCCCAGAATTCCCCAAGTCAATATACCCCCCTCCCCCAGGAATTCCTAGTTACTTAACAAGGTGGGTTATGAATAATTTCTGAAACTGCCCAATAAGCTTTCTGTCAGTACCAAATTTGTATGGGCCCAGTGGTGATTAGTAACAGTATTTTTTGAAAATGGCCACCATTACAGAGATATTAGCATTAAATTTTATATGGATTTTTATCGTGATTAAAAGTAATTAGTTAATGTGGTAGCTAGGATAAGATTTGATTATTTTGCATCCATCTTATTATTTATTACTCTTGACCTAGCCTAGGGCCTAGTAGTAGTAGCAGTCATTTGATTTGTGCAGCATTGATGTGCAGCATTGAATCAAAATGATTGTTCACCATAAGCATACTTGAAAATTGTAATGTTTTATTGATAATTTCTGTTAACAAAATTTAAGTGGCACTACATACAGTATATTCATATGTAGGCCTACCTTGCATAAGGATTGTTTTTAATAAATTATAAGTTGTGAATTTTGTTATCATTGTCTGGAACAGTTGAAGAATAGGGTATATAAACTGTCAGTATCAGAAGTGAAAAGTGTCTTTCTCCTCTGAATAGCATTATCAATTTTCATTGTTGCAAGTTAATGCCATTGTGCAAGTATGGATAGGCCTATATAGAACACTGGTTGAAGTGAACATGTGGTCTTTTATAGAATACCATTATATGCCATACAAGTAGGCTAAAGTATTCTACATATTCATACAATGAGTACATGATTATTAACTGCTGCTTTGCAAAGTTTTAGACTATTTTGCGAATTATGTGATTTTCCAGGTCAATTTCTAATTTCAATGTTTGGGTTTGGAGGTCATTTTTACATTACGAGTCAGTGTTTTTCTGACCATCTGAATGTGATTTCCTGACAGATTTACCCCCAGGTCCATAAAAACAAAATGAATATTTTTGTTATGTTTGAATACGTGTAGTTTTAACTGGCATAATTCATCAAATTGCTATTATAGTAAATTACCAAAATAATCTCAACTTAAAATTTTGTCAGAGGAGGCAGAGTCCAATCCATAGTTCATGCTGAGGAAAATTCACACTAATAGGCTTACAAAGCAACAATGTGTTTACAGGAAGTACATGAAATCAGGGATTTGCTATTTGGGATAAGTAATATCTGGTGAAATAGTATTTTAGCAGTATAAGCAAATATAATTGTATTTAACCCTATGAAATATAGAAACAGAATAGTTAAAATACTACTGCACAGACTGAATTTAAAAAAATCAGTATTGACCACATTATGCATACACCAAGGTTCTACTTATCAAAACCCTACATACATAGGGTAATGGATAGTATTTTCAACCCTTTATCTACTTAAATTTCATGTATTGATAACGGTTTTTGTCGTAACAAAGCTGTAACAACCTTTGAAAAACAGCATGTTTTAGCTCATTATATATTCATAAATCTGAGTGGGCAGAATACGCACAGAAGAGAATAAGCGACTTTTCACGAGGCTGGAAACTGACTGAGCAGTTTCGCCATTTACAGCTCTGTAATGCATTTGTCACTATAATGACTCGCTCCACACTACCCCTGACAATGCCAGTCAAAAGTGAGTCATTAATGCACAACAATGTGACTCACATGTGCGTCACTGTATTATATAGTCAGTCACCCAAGTGAGTGTGGGTGAGTCAGTTTACGTCAGATGTCAGTCACTTTGTTGACTCAGCACTGAGTCTTTGGACAGTCAGTTTTTACACTAAGCATATATGCCACACTTGAGATAATGTAGTATAGCATTCATGATTAAGTTACTGTTAAGAAATATATTTTGCTTAAATTTGCTATCTATAGTTTCAAGAACAAATAAGTTTTAAGCAGGAACTAACAAATTTCTAGGGTTTTTTCTATACAGCCGAACACCCCTATGAGTTTGTAAAAATAACCAAAGGTGTTTCAATTTGTGCGTCAATGTATGTGTGTTGCCAGTCAGTTTTGTGACTCAAATTTCCATCAAAAAAGCAAATTGTGAGTCAGTTATGTGACTTGAGGGGTGGGTCATTGTACATGAGATGTTAGTCACCTAAATGACTGAGGGGTGCATCAATGCATGTGGTGCTGATGCACATTGGTGCAAATGACTCGCCTTGTCTGAGAGTGTAGGGATGAGTCAAACTATTGACAAGTGCATAAGTCGTGTTGACCTCTATAAGATGTACTATACAACTTACAATAATTTCATTATTTTACCGAAAACAGAAATAAATCTCACAAAATTATTATCTTATTATTATTGACTTACTATATACTCCCTCCTGGCCATCTGCCTGCAATTTGCTTTGAAGTTCTTGAACTAAATATTCTCATGTAGAACAAAGTTCACTCCTATTCATTTTCAGACATCTCTCTGAAAGTAAAAACATCAGAAACAAAAATGAATTACTATGTGAGAGAGTGTACACCTGTTTGTTTGATGAGAGTTTAACGGCACCATAACAGCAACGGTCAAATTGTGCCTGAGAGGTTAGATCATTCCAGAGGTAGGAAGGAGAGTAAACGGGAGATTGAGAGAAACACGAGAACTAAAAGCCAGAAAGCTGGGATCGAGAAAGGTGTATGGGTGAAAAAATAATGTAGAGAGAGAGAGGGGGTGGGGAAGGAGGAATAAATATGGTTGTTAAGGGAAGCATGATGACGTTCCACGTGGAAAGTATTTTAGTGCATACTACCGTGGGAACAGTTCCCTTCTCAGGCTTATCACGGAGCTGTCGAAATATCACTTACTAGCACCCTGGGCTAAGCTTACCTGGGGATTTATCTACTATCAGTATTGTACATGTTACATGGTGATATATCTGTCAGGGGATATTATGTTTCCCATGACGTATTAACTATGACATTATACATTTGTCGTCTGCCAATTGGAGGATTTATTTCAAGGTTTGTGCACATGCTTGAATCAAGGCCAGGATTGAGGTACATGCGTGAATTGGTTATTTTATAAAAAAAAGACGCTTGCTTGAAAAGTGCTCCATACGTAGAATAAATAACTAACTACACTAGAAACAATGATATGCGTGTATGATAATTCCGAGAAATTAATGCATAGGATGCATGACCTCCTTTAAGATGACCTTCTGGTGAGGACCTCATTTTTTTGTGGAGTTTTGACAAAATGTAATATCCCACCACATGGTGTGGTCAAATTCAATAATCGGCTAGAAGAGGTTAGAGTTGCCCACTGACCCACACATTATATTTGATACAAAACAGCTCATAACTTTTGTTAGAAGCATATGTTTTTGTAAAAAAAAAATCTCCATGAATTCAATTTTCTTCCTGCTGGCTTTAAGATCTTGTTTGTTGGAAAATATATTTTCCAGCACGTGGTATGGTCAAATTGACCCCCCCCCCCTCACTCCCCCACACACACACACACTGCTTGCTGAAGATGTTATCATTAATGCTATAATAATCTTCAAGTAATTTTTTGTGTTTCACTCACATCTCTGATACTAAGCACGTGTAAGTATAACCCAACTATCATGGGTTCCGTTCAATATTTACCTCGTACATACGATACGTATTACATGCTATCTTATTTGGATCAGAATTTTGACACGTGCGCAGCAGCTTTCTGACTATTATTTTTTCTTATAGGGGGGCCTAATGCACTTGTCAGTTGTATGACTCACCGCTACTACCCCCGGCATTGTCAGTCAAAGGTGAGTCATTGACATATGAAATAGTGACTAACATGTGCATCATTCTGACAAATTGTCAGTCACCACTCACCAGAGTGAGTCTGGGGTGGGTCAAATAATTTACTTTAGACCCATTGACTTTGTACAGAGGTGATTGATTTGGGGTAATGCACTTATCAGTTGTATGACTCATCCCTACTACCCCCGGCAATGTCAAAGGTTAGTCATTGACATATGAAATTGTGACTCACATGTGCATCATTGTGCCAAATTGTCAGTCACCAGAGTGACTCTGGCCCGAGTGGGTCAATTTACTTTAGACCCATTGAATTTGTACAGAGCTGATTGATTTGGCATAGGCCTAAGTCATTTCACAAAAAATGGCAGTCACCTAAGGACTGATGGGCCAGTTTGCATCTCAAGGGGAAGATCTAAAAAACATTTTGAAAAGTTGGAGCACAATTTTATGCAATTGGTGCACAAATTGAAAGGTTTTAGGCCTTAAACAGTATCGTATTTTACGTGTACATTTTCTAATTTTGGGGACACAATTTCTTCTTGGAAATCCATCTTCTGCGCACTTCATGCAAACTATGTAAACTGGCTGAGGGGTGACTCAAATTATGTACATGTTTAGCCACCCACTTTGGTGCAATGTCTTACATTGTCCGGGGTGAGTCATACAATTGACAAGTGCACAAGTCAATTTCACAAAAAATGTCAGTCACCTAAATAAGGCAGTGAGGGGTGCATCAAATTGTACATGTTTTGTCCACCGACTTTGGTGCAATGAACTTACCTTGTCCGGAGGTGTAGGGTAAGTCACACAATTGACAAGTGCATAGCATTAGCCCTAACATTAGGTTGTTAACTTTTTTGTTAAACTAAGGCAACATATGCTTTATAAAATCAATAACAATCTTGTCGCCATCAATAAAAATGAACTTATTCCCACCATCAGAACTAATAAAAGAAATAATCATTACCTTTATTTCCAGGTTCCCTATGCTAAAAAGAATGTATATAAACTCTTTCTTCCCTCACACATTAAAGGATTGAAATGCTTTACCGTCAGACATTGTAGTTTTGTACATGCACCAAGTCTCAACTGTTTCAAAGCTAAACTTACTAACACTTGTATTGCTAACTATTTTTATTTATTTTTTTAAATTTATTTTTACTCATACTTTTTACGCTCGGTTGGCGTTCATGTCCTCTTGAAGGATATTTGCTGACTTAACCGATTTAGATTCAGAAGTTAAGTCCAATCAGGAAATTGCTTTTATATTGATGAAAATGTTGTAACAGTTAAATTTAATGCAGAAGCACTGTTTTTTTTTATCAAAGAAAGCACTGTTCCTTGGAACAGTGGTGACAAAATTAAAATTTGACCTCTGGTGTAGGTACTTTGCCTAGGTTGTCTGACAATAAATGAATAATGTTAAGCTAGGCCTAACGTTAAGTCAGCCCGTAACTTCGTAAGGAATTGTAATGCTAGGATAACCATCTCCCTGTATGTCTATGCCCTGTTGTTACTAGTCAGATAAACATCTGACCTTAGAAATAATACTTAGGCCTAATACAATAGTAATAGTATACAAATTACAACAGGCCTACATGGTATACGAGTAGGCTAGGCTAGACCTATTCGCAATCGTTTTATCTGACCATGGAACTAAAATAGTTCCATGATCTGACTAAGTAAATATTGTCACTGATCAAAAAAATATATTTTACAAATGCAATAAAAGTAGCATCAGTAAATTATGTTAGATCCTAGGCCCCACACCGTCTGGGTCACACGCAATCCTCGTTAACTAATATTGCCTGTGGTCTAAACATGTCATTTACATTTCGCGGAACTGCTTCTATACAGTTCAACAAGTCTAAAAGATTTGTTTTAAGGCAACGATTTTGCAAACTCAGCTTTGATGTACAATAAAACTATTTTTTTACCAGTATGTTTTGCATATGCAGTTAAAGGAAATAAACCGAACGAACATTTGAATTAAACAGGATTTCCCCTAATCTTTGTTCCAATCCTTTTAAGTTGAAGCAGTTTTTGAGTCAAATCAGGTTAAATTCCGCGCTAAATTGGTCTTGCGCTAGACGCTACACGTTACGTACGCGGGCTACGTACGAGTAAGCATATGATCTGAACTGGAGCGCTGTTACCAGGGATCGCAGCTATGACCGCACATCTACCTTCGGTAGATGTGAGGTCATCCGTTTCCAGTGGAGGTGATCAATCTGCATGTCTCACACTCCTTTAGGTTGAGACCCGTCCAAAATTTTGTCAGTCAGCCAGGTCCTCAGTAGTCTGCCTCGACCACTGAGGACTTTTGTCTTCTGAAGCTTCTGACAGTCTGTTTGTCTCCCTAAGTTACAGCATGTCCAAAATACTTGAGTTTCCTTTGGGCTATCACGTTATTGAGGTTTAAGCATTTCCCCTTAACTTTGATAAAACATCTTTGTAACTCATATGTGTTGTGTATGGGACTTGAAGCATTTCCCTATGAAGCCACATCTCAATAGCATTAATCTTCTTCAGGCTTGGAGTCCATTTTATGAGAAGGATAAGTTAATTTTGGAGCAGGTTCGGCGAAGAGCCACTAGACTTATTCCCGAAGTAAGGAATCTCTCTTATGAATCTAGGTTGCGAATTCTTGGTTTGACCACGCTTGAGTTGAGAAGAGTACGTGGCGATATGATTCAGGTTTTTAAGTTCCTATCTGGTAGTGATGCTTTGACTTCCTGTTATTTCTTGCATGTTTCAGCTAATCCTCATGTGACACGTGGTAACAGTTTGAAGTTGACCAAAGAGTTCTCACGGATAGATATTCGGCGTTTTAGCTTTTCGCAAAGAGTTGTTAATGAGTGGAATGGTTTGCCTGAGTAGGTAGTTAGCTTCAATTCTGTTCACAATTTCGAAGACAACATTGATAAATTCTTTACTAACTGTGTGTGTGTGTGTGTGTGTGTGTGTGTGTGTGTGTGTGTGTGTGGTGGTGTTAGTTTGGGCTTTTTAGGGGAGACTAACCCTTCTTAGCCCGTAATCTTGTTATGTTATGTTATGTTGATTAAAAGTCCAGGTTTCACTAGAATATAGGAAAGTTGACAAAACAGCATCTAGTGAGCCGCTTTGTAGTTGCTATTTTTACTGATTTAGAAGTTAAAATGTCTTTCATGTTGAAATCTTTGCCTGGCTATTTCTATTCTTTTTGTTATCTCTGTGTCTGTTGTTCCATCCTCTGTAATTGATTGACCTAAGTACTTGAACGTTTTAACCTGTTCTAAGCACATTCCCTCTACCACAATGTTAACCTTCGCCGGGTTTCACCACTGCTTTACTGACCACCATTGTTTTTGTCTTTTTCACATTCATCTTCATACCTCTCTTCTTACTTTCTTCATCTACTATGTTGACAATTTTTTGTATCGATGCTTCTGACTATGCAACAACTTGAGGCGGTGGCGTCCGCACAGCGCAAGTTTGTTATGTTGTCCCACGAATGCTAATTTCAGTGCTTCTTCATTTTTTCCCTTAACATCTCTTGTGTACAAACTGAACGCTGTTACATGGGGATAATAATGGAGGATTTGAAGGATTTTTTAAAGACTTATAATTTACAACATGAAGATTTTGCTCCGTTCATCCAGTCTTACATTATCAAATGTTGGACCTTAATCAGCCTTCACTCAAAAGCTTAAAACCATCTTTAAAATCATACTTCAAATAAGGCCATGCATCAATTCCTCTGAAAGATCATTCAAATATGAGCAGCTTGAGAATTTGATAGGCTGAGCATATGGTTGATTAAAGTTTGGTCAATTAACGAAATTTGTGACTCGAGGTATGACTGTGCGAACAGTACAAAATCTGTATGTAATTATTTTAATTTCCTCCGCCTAAATCTATTAATGAGTTAAAGAAAAGTCCACTCTTGCACTGGCAGGAAATGGGGTAACCTATCTGAAAAGTTTTCATAGAATTTGGTGCACCACTTCAAAAAAATTTGACATCTAAAAGACAAAAGAAATACCAAACTTAAAAACTCAAGCAGGGCCCTCACTCCTTACACCCAGCTGCCTCATCTGTTAATTTGTCACATATATATTCGCCTCATGATTATATACATAATATACAGAATTTTGTCTCCAATATATTTGTCTCATCATTTTACATATCAAATCAATAAAAAGTATACAAAGCCAAAATTCCTCACTTGAGATGTAGGCCAGTAAGAATAAGAAATACATAGAACAAATTGCAACTGAAAGTTTATTTCTTGCTTGATCTACATACCATTTGGCTATAACATACCCAAAATCGGACTTTCGGAAGATGCCTAATTTGCATAAAATCAAAATGGCCGCCATTTAAAACTTTGAGGGCTAATATCCTTTATTGCATTATTCACATACACTACATTTATAGTGTATATTGAGCCGCTTACACGAATTTGGCCTTATAAGTTTATTTTGGCGGCCATTTTGAATTTATGTAAATTAGGTATTTTTTCTGAAGTTCGATTTTGAGCATAATGTTGCTCATAAACTGTTCAACAAAATCCTGCAAAGAAAATTTCTGTTGCAATTTGTTCTAGGTTCAGTCATTTGCACATTATATTGACTGGGCTATGGTGAAGCCATTTGGTCTCAGTTATATGTCGTCTGGAAGAGGGACTACACTCAAATTTCGCGCCACACTTTTTTGAACAAGGAAGCAATCAACTAATCATGCTCTACACGTATGGATGGGTGTTCCGCGACTGATTCTTGGTTTTTTTTTTTTTTCTTTCTTTTTTGTGACTGCTTAAAGTCATTGTATAGTTAAAAAATCCACTGTTTTCTATTTTATAGACTTTCATCACATTCCATGTGAAATTTCTTGGTTTAATATGCTTTATACTAGATTTGAAGTTAGGATCACAAGTATAGCGCGTATTTTTGGTTTGTGGAAGATTAACGGAACCGCGACAGTCAAACGTGCAAAGAATCACCAATACAGGCAGTGCTGATTTATAGGGGGCCTTGAGTCCCCTTGTTAAAAATTGTCCTGACTTGTGGGAATCAGCCGCCTCCCTCCCCCCTCCCCCTTTTCGAAAATGATTAAATTTCTATAAAATCAATAGACTGTGATGAAGTGCAAGAAAAAGTTCCGAAAATTGAAGAAAATTGCCCGAAAATCGAAGAAAATTGCCTGGAATATAATTAAAGTTCTAAAAATTGAAGAAATTACCCACAAAATTGACCAAAAATACGCTAAATTTTCCCCAAAATGGAAAAACCTGCCCTGCTCGAAAAATGAAGGAGTATTCTGAAAATTGGCCCTTTCTTTGTGAGCCCCCGTTATGATTTTTTTAGAAATTATTTGGAGCGAACAAAGGCTGGGTTGTGATGAGCTGTCGTAAAAGAGGAGAGGCTTAGG
>JAIGNY010002894.1:515000-552500 GCA_020152595.1 Chiridota heheva
AGGTGAATGAAGGATAACAGGTGAATGGGAGATGGTAGGTGAATGACAGGGGGGGGTGAATGAAAGGGGTTGGTAGGTGAACAGGGGGGAAGGATGACAAGGGGTGGTAGGTGAATGGTTGGGGGATGGTAGGTAAATGATTGGGGATGGTAGGTGAATGGTTGATGGGATGGTAGGTGAATGGTTGGGGGTGGTAGGTGTATGGTTTGGGGATGGTAGGTGAATGGTTGGGGGATGGTAGTTGAATGGCTGGAGGATGGTAGGTGAATGGTTGGGGATGGTAGGTGAATGGTTGGGGGATGGTAGGTTAATCGTTGGTGAATGGTTGGGGGATGGTAGGTGAATGGTTGGGGATGGTAGGTGATTGGGCGATGGTAGGTGATTGGGCGATGGTAGGTGAATGGGGGATGGTAGGTGAATGGGGGATGGTAGGTGAATGGGGGATGGTAGGTGAATGGGGGATGGTAGGTGAATGGGGGATGGTTGGTGAATGGGGATGGTAGGTGAATGGGGGATGGTAGGTGAATATAACAAGCTATACACATAAACCGTGAGAGTCACTGAACAACCCCCTCCCACCATTTTACACACAAACTTCAGGTGATTTTTAAAGTTTAGAACATTTCATTTTAATTAGTGACCACTGACCCCCTTAGCGCCGCCACTGCTATTAACCCAATAACACTTGGTTTTCTCAAAATGTGCAACACAAAATTAACTATCATTGTTTGACCTTGTGACCTTTAAGTAACATGTGAAATCATGTAATGGGACGTAACTCTGCATCACATTCCATCGATCCACCAAGTACCAAGCCAATAACAGTAGCAGTTTTCCCAGGATGATAAAATTCACCATTATTTGACCTTTTAGTGACACCTCAAACTTAAGAATAACAAATAACAATAACCTATTTGATCTTGATGGTTACAGTTTAACACCCTTGGCAGCTTGGTGGAGTAAAGCGAATTGAATAGGGTGTGTGTGTGCATGAAAAGTTGAAAACTAATTACTGACTTCTTATGATTGCTTCTTTGGATTTGTTGTCTATTATACTTGAGATAGTTTCTGGTAGGTTGTTCCAGTCCTTTACAGTTCGTGGAATAAAGGAGTATTTGAAAGTCCTTATTAGTATGCAGTTATGTAAATGTCTGGTTATCAGATCTTCTTGTTGAGCTGGAGGCCGGGCATAGGAAAGTTCGGATAGGCACGGCCAGGTAGCCCTGATATGCTTTCTGGAAGGTTGTAAAGCCTGGCAATGGTGTTCCAGGGTATTCCAGTTTGAGGACTGAATTTGTTTCATTTCTTTTCATGTCTCCTTATTTGTTATTTTGGAAAACATGCAAGCTACTTCAAATTTTTATTTAAGCAGTATACACATTCCATTCATTTATTCACTTTTGAATAATGCTTATTTATCAAATGATGACATACGTCTAATAGGCACTGCAATCACTGTAGCAAAGTATGAAATGTCAATAATTTGATGAATTCCACCTGAAAGTCATCTATACCCCTCCAACGCCATCCATTCGTTCGTCCATGATAACATCCTTCCCCCTACCCGATGCCAACCATCCATCCGCGATGCCATCCATCCATCCCTCCGAGATGCCATCCATCCACCCCTTTCTCCTTCCTCAATGCATCCACCCATCCCTCACCTGATACCATCCATCCCTCCCTCCCTGATGTTATCCATCCCTACCCCCAATGCCATCCATCCCTACCTCCCAGATGCCATCTATCCTCCTTCCCCAATGCCATTTATCCGTCCCTCCTGTCATCATTCCTTCCTGACGCCATCCCTCCCTCCCTGATGGCATCACTCCCTCCCTGATGCCATCCCTCCCTCCCTGATGCCATCCATCCCTCCTTCCCTGATATCATCCATCCCTACTTCCCTGATGTCATATATCCATCCCTCCCTCCCTCCCTGATTCAATCAGTCCCTCCCCAATGGTATCCTTCCCTCGCTCCCTAATGGGATGTAATGCCATTCATCCCTCCCTCCACCAATGCCATCTATCTATCCCCTCCCCTCCGTGCCACCCATCCATCCCTCCCTGATACCATCTATCCTTCCTCCGCTGTTGCCATCCATCCCTCCCCTATTGCCTTCCATTCATCCCTCCCCAATGATATCCATCCGTCCCCAATGTCATCCATCCATCCCTCCCCGATGCCATCCATCCCTCCCGCCCTGATGCTATTCTTCCCACCCTCCCCAATGCCATTCTTCCTTCTCCTGCCTGATGCCATTCCTTCCGTAAGCCATCCATCTCTCCCTACCTGATGCCATCCATCCCTCCCTACCTGGTGCAATTCATCCATCATCCTCCCACTCTTGATGCCATCTATCTCTCCCTCATTGGTGCCATCCATCCATCCCTCCCTCCCCAATACCATCCCTCCAATATGTAATTACCATCTTACATGTCGTTCTTTAAGATACTTTTATTCAAGTTCTAAATTTGAGTGCCAATTCTAATAGTGCAATGAACACTTCTGAAATTAGTGAAGAAGCCCACCACATTGTTGAATGGATAATTTCCACTAAAAAATCTTTAAAACAATATTTCAGATATTTGTTAACTTTTCAGTTCTTTTCAAGCCTAATCATTTATTATTTTATTTACCATCTATGACACTGCAAATTCTAATTCTGACATTATGCACATTTTATATATTTATTCCACTTTTAAATAATGTACATTTTCAAATGACGACAAGATTTTTATACACCTTGCTCCCCAAAACTTAAATCAACGCCAAAATGAGTAGAATAGGTCCTACTATTCTTCGAATAGTCGAGCTAAAAATAGCTGTCATTTAGAACTTGCGAGGGCCAATATCCTTTATTGTATTAATCATATACAATTTGGAAGCAGTCGAAGAGAAAACCTGATCTTTGAAAGTGAAAAATCTGTGAAAGTGGAAATGAATTGTGGGACGATTGCGAACAAAAAGTACGACATCTTTTGAGAAATAAATTGAGTATCAATGAGAAAAACATCAGCTTTGAAAGGGTGCATCGTTTACATGCATCATCACCCTCGGCCCATTATTGCGAAATTTTCCCGTTACAAGGACAGGATGAAAGTGTGAAAGGAAACGGTAAAATTGAGAGGTCAAGGGGAAAGAGTCAGTGAGAATTTCACAAAAAAA
This sequence comes from Chiridota heheva, assembly GCA_020152595.1. Classification (NCBI taxonomy): domain Eukaryota; kingdom Metazoa; phylum Echinodermata; class Holothuroidea; order Apodida; family Chiridotidae; genus Chiridota; species Chiridota heheva. The sequence continues at coordinate 518,169 of JAIGNY010002894.1, forward strand.
GGTCGTGATATACGCTCCAAACTTTCCCTTTTTGTCACAAGCTAGAAATGAAGGAAAACGTGCCAGTTTACAGTATGACAAACTCGTAATTGAAACATATCTATAACACCGAGAAGGGAGAGTTACGTGAAGCCAGATAGGGGGTAGGCCGAGGCCTGGATAGTATTGAGCATGATTACCATACATGCCGAAGCAATTGTTCACTTTTAAGTTGGAATATACAAGGATTGAATAGTAAGAGGGAAGATACAGATTTTGTGGATTTCATTTCATCGTTTGACATCGTTTCTTTTTCAGAAACTTGGTTAAACTTAAATAGCAACATAAAGCTCCAGGAATATAACACTTTAAAGTGACAAGGATAGACCTGGTTCATCTACCAGGAATTCTGGCGGTGTCCCTGTTTTTGTTAAAACCCATGTCGACATTCTTGTTTCCATATTTGGCTGAAAATTGAAAATGTTAACCCTGATACGATTTTGTATTTATGTGCTTTATACATGCCACCAGAAAACTCGTATTCATATATAACAAATTTGGATGAAATAGAGGTGATATAATACAATTAAAATCATCTCATCAAAAAGCAGAGTTCATTGTCACTGGAGATTTCAATGCCCGCACAGGTATTCAGTCGATTCAATTCCTATGGAGGTCGCTGACCTAGTCAATGGAATCCCAGCTCCTTACGTAAAAGAAGATTATGTGATTCAAAGATCGTCAAAAGACTTAACTGTTAACAATTATGGGAGAAAGCTGCTTCAATTTTGCAAAGTTACTTCTTTAAGAATTTTGAATGGAGTGGTAGGTAAAGAAAGCGGTACAAGGAGCGTCAAATGTATAAAATACAATGGAAGAAGTGTAGTTTATTATACAATCTCATGGGACAATCTTATTTCAAATACAGGATCATTGGATTTACAAGTACTTTATAGATGTGAATCCGATCACATGCCTCTTGCTTTGTCATTTTACAGTTGAGCACAAGTAGAGAGCTCACATTCCCATGGCTTACACAACTACTCTAAAATCAGATTTACCAGTGGTGTTCAATTGAACTTTAACATGTTTAATGACGTATCAAGTAAACATAGTTTTTTGTCTGATTGTGATGCTATGTTAATACGCAAAGATTTTGATGGAATTTTAAATTTGGTCAAATCTGTGGCGTTTAAGTTATGCTCTAGTATGATCAAAGATGGTAATCAAAAAGATCGAAATTCTAATATCTGTAATGAATGGTTTGACATAGAATGTGGTCAAATGAAGGCTACGGTTCATAAGCTCTTCTAAGGTACAGAAACTATCCTTCAACCGAAAGCAAAGCTAAGTTTAAGAAATCAGTATAATGTTATTCGTACGAAAAAGAATGGTTATAAAACAAAATTAGGAGGGATTTAGTTACGGTTGCTTGTACAGACAATGTGAAATTCTGGAATTTCTTTGAAATCAGAAGTAATTTCATATTGAAATTACTGCCCATGATTGGCTGCATTATTTCAGAGCTATATTTGATCATAGTTCTAGCAGCGATCCAGTTGATTTTTATCAAGCGACAGATAGTGATATACATCTATTAAATGATGTTATTAATATTGATGAAATAAAACATTGTATACACGACTTGAAGAACTCTAAAGTACCTGGTATAGATGGGATACCCATAAGTTCTTCAAAGCTCTGCAAGGGTGGATCATTGAAATAATCGTTAAATTCTTTAATGGCATTTTTGAAAATGGCGTTTACCCAGATTCCTGGGATATAGGTTTGATCTGTCCTATTTTAAAGAAGGGTAGTATCAAAGATCCTGCAAATTACAGGCCGGTTACTCTATTGTATTCTTTAATCATAGTATTTGCTTCAGTTCTCTGTAACCGACTAAAAGAATGGTGTGATAACAATGATATAATCTCAAGAGCACAAGCTGGTTTTCATAAAAGTTACTCGGCTATTGATAATGCTTTTGTATTACAATCTTTAATCATAAACTCCTTAAGTAAACCGAGGTAAATTGTATGCTATTTTTGTAGACTTAAAGGAGCATTCGATAGTATTAATCACGAGTTACTTTTTCTCAAGTTGAAGAATAGATACAAGGTTGATGGCAAGTTTCTTAACATATTACGTATCATGTACAGCAACGTAAAAGCCTGCATAAAATTGGGCAACTTCTCTCGCTTGTCATAAAGGTGTTCGACAGGTCCGTTTTATCTCCCATACTTTTTGTTAATGATATTGAAGACCATTTACGAGGTGAATATTACAAAGGGGTCAAAGTTGGAAATGAATTGTTTTGCTTACTGTATGCTGATGACCTTGTCATTTTTCTGCGACTTCCTATGTGCTGCAATAAGTGATTGAGAGCCTTTGTTCTTATTGTAAGAAAAATCAATTAGTGTTTAATAAAAAGATTAAAGTAATGGTCTTCAGAAAAGGAGGTAGACTTGACAAAGCTGATAGATTCTCTCTAAATGGCGCAACACTTGAAGTGGTAAATAATTATAAGTTCCCAGGAGTTTCCTTTTCTTGCCCGGGTGGATGGACTGCTGCTCAAAAGGATGTTGCTGATAAGGCCTGTAAGGCTACTTTCTTGGTTAAAACCAATATCACGAAAGCTGGTCACCTATCATGCTATCAATGTGTGTTACTTTTTGATAAGAACATTTTACCGATTCTGATGTATGGCTCTTGAGTTATGGGGACCACAAACCAGCTCTGAGATTGAAAGTGTTTATGACCATTTTTGTAAATTCACCCCAAGATTACCAATTCCGTAAATATTGTAGCAAGTGGGGAATTAGGAAAAAGAGCAAGTCTTTATTAAGACGCAGTAAAAATTGCCGTTAAATATTGGTTAAGACTTTTGAAATGAGTCGCTACACTTATATCTCATACAACCATCTTTATCACAAAGTGAATATTTGCATAAATTTTTGGGTTGCGATTATAAGACATCGCTTAACGAGTTTAGGCTTCAGAGAAGTATGGTTTCAGCAAGGTGTAGGAAATGAATCTGTGTTCCTGCAAGATTTATCATTAAGATTGTCTCACATCAATGAGCAAGAATGGCTTACTCAAATAAATTCAATGTCAAATTTCAATAAATTCAATTCAATATAAAGTCTATATAATTTTCAAACATTATCTCACATATGAACCGTATTAAACATTTTTTGATAATCCGCATTTATGTTCTTATATCACATGCCTTCGCTGTGGCGTACTTCCTTTGAATGTCTATACCGGCAGACTGCAAAATATTTCAAGAAATTTAAGATTATGCACTATGTGTAACCTACATCGTCTAGAGGATAAATATCACTTTGTGCTAGAATGTCCCCTTCTATGAGGACATTCGTAAAGTTTTCATTCCTCAGCACTTTTATCACCACCAATCATACGCTTCGTTGGAAACAATTCTAAGAATTAAAGTGAATCTTTAAGTTTAAATTTAGCCAGGTTCATATACAAAGCTCTTCAGAAGCACAAAGAATCTTTCGCAAAATGTTTATGTTGTATAAATTAAAACATTTAGTTCTTTTTTTGGGATCAAAAATTGTTAAATCAATGTACTTATTTCATATTGGAAAGTTTGTTCCAAAGCTTATCACGGTCTTTATAACATTCGTCAGATTGCCAAATATCTTGATGTAGATTCCATGAAAACCCTTATTAATGCTTTTGTTATAATTCACATTGATTATTGTAATTCACTTCTTGTTAAACTACCTGATTATCAACTTTACAGAATTCAAAGAATACTTAATGGTGCTGCTCGGTTAATTTTCAGACTACCAAAATTTTCTCACATTAATGCTGTTTTGAAATCCCTTCACTGGTTACCAGTCAAACAAAGAATTGATTATAAAATTATTTTGCAAGTTTTCAAGTGCATTAAAGGCCTTGCTCCAAAATATTCATGTGAAATGGTAGTTGAAAAACCATCCCGCTATGACTTTCGTTTCAAGTCCTTATTTGTTCCCCGTATTAAGCATAAAACTCTTGGCGAAAGGGCCTTTGCTTATAAAGGTCCTTGGTTGTGGAATTCACTCCCAACTGAACTCAAATGTATTAATAATGTATCCCTGACCTCCAAAACTAAGCTTAAAACTTTTTTTGTTTAAAAAGACATTTATCTAATGTGCAGCTTCATCCATTGTATTTCTATTTATGTTGTCATTTCTGTATTCTTACTTTTGTTTTCGTATCGTAATTTCCTTGTATGTAAAGCGCTTTTAAATGTTTTTACAAAATTAGCGCTATATAAATTTATGTATTATTATCATTATTTGTATGTAATAGACTGAAGGCCTGAACATTAAATGAAATGTATATACACTACATTTATAGTGTATATTATCAACCGCTTACAAGAAATTGGCACTACAAGATTACTTTGGCACCCATTTTGATTTAAGGTATTTTTCTGGCGTCTGATTGTGAACATGTTACTCATAAACTTCTTCAACAAAGTCCTGCAAAAAAAAATTATGTTGCGATTTGTTCTAGGTTTAGTTATTTTCACATTCAATTGACTGGGTTACTGCTCGTGGAATTGGTAATGGTGACATTTTTTTTTTTTTTTAGGGGTGGGGGCATATTGCAATTACCGTGCCCTAAAACAATTACTGGTTAAAAAGTATTATGAAGAAAGAACTAAATCCATCTTTGAAATTCAAAAATAACACTTCTAGTTTTTAAGTTGTCTGATCAATTCTCAATATATGCTACATTTGTGATGTACGACTAAGCAGAGCTCAAAACCGTTATGAAGCCCGTCCTTTTAATTTAGTGCAAAAGCTTTTCAGCAAAACTTTCTCTTGAGAGTCTTCGGCTTCAACATTTATGACGAAAATACTGACACATACAGTCATAATTATTTGTCTATAATAGAACAACTTTATTTTTCCAATCATGATACAAAGGGATGCAGGAATTCATACAAATTGGACTGAAAGCATACATTCTGATGGATTTTTGAAATCCCAAACTACCTGATAATGTGAAGAAAAAAAGCTGTTCTTTAGAAAACGAAGCTTATTGGTACAGTACAAAGTTTTACTAAAAAATATGATGGAGATGGCATCAAATGGGTGGTTTGGGAAAAATAATTGAAAACTTTATGCAGTACAAGCCAGGGTTGAAAAATACAAAAAGGGTCACTCTTCAAACTTGGCTAGGCTAAATTAAGTGTAGTGAGTACCACAGTATATTATATTTCTACAGCCCACAATTTTTTTTTTGCTCGCCTATGGTAAGTGGTTTTTCCAACCCTGGTACAAGCAATACACACCAGATTCAGGTGGGAATTAAAGAAATACAAGTTGGTATCACAAGGCAAGCACTAACCTCTTAGCTAGGAAATTGTTTCTTTATTTAGTTGTTGTAAGAAACAAGGACTGTATCTCACTGCAATGAGACTCTAGTTGACACCATACTAACCCGCAGTGATGACACCATACAATCCCGCAGTGATGACACCATACAATCCCGCAGTCATGACACCATACTATCCTGCAGTCATGACACCATACTATCCTGCAGTCATGACACCATACTATCTATCCTGCGGTGATGACACCATACGATCCCAGTCATGACACCATACTATCCTTCAGTCATGACACCATACTATTCTGCACTTCAGTATACATTACATATATACTATTCCGCACTTAAAGTATACATTACATATATACTATTCCGCACTTAAGTATACATTACATATATACTATTCCGCACTTTAAGTATACATTACATATATACTATTCTGCACTGAAGTATACATTACATATATATAACACCTTCCTACATTTGATACTGATAATTGTTAGTAAACTTAAAATATGGCACTCACAAACATTCTTTGGCACTTATAAAATCAGGAGCATTTGATTGAATTGGCCAGGAACAGAATTTCATTGTCCTAATGCATCAAGTCCTCTTCGAAGAAATCACAATTCAAAAACTAATTTCTTTTTGCTCTTAAATGGAGGAACCCATCCCTTAACTTATTTTCCAATTTCACTGTAACAAGTCGACATCTTTTTCATACAATGGGCATTCTACTACACAAAATATACAAAAAGGTGATGGATAATACTATGATAACAGGTTTTAGTGCTGAATCCTTAAAGCTGCCCACAATTTTCAATGGTGACTTTAGCTTTGGGTTTGCCCCCTTGTGTTCCAAGGGACTCCATCTTCCTTACGACAGGCATACCATCAACAACCTTTCCGAAAACAACATGTTTGCCATCCAACCTGCGAGAAAAAAAAAAAGATAAAGTAGTGAAATCGCACGTAGGAACTCTTAAAAGTCAAAGATAAATAAATGACTTCGCACGTAACTCTTAAGAGTCAAAGATGAAGTAGTGACATCGCACGTAACTCTTAAGAGTCGAAGATAAAGTAGTGACATCGCACGTAGCTCTTAAGAGTCGAAGATGAAGTAGTGACACCGCACGTAACTCTTAAGAGTCGAAGATGAAGTAGTGACAACGCACGTAACTCTTAAGAGTCGAAGATGAAGTAGTGACATCGCACGTAACTCTTAAGAGTCGAAGATGAAGTAGTGACATCGCACGTAACTCTTAAGAGTAGAAGATGAAGTAGTGACATCGCACGTAACTCTTAAGAGTCGAAGATGAAGTAGTGACATCGCACGTAACTCTTAAGAGTCGAAGATGAAGTAGTGACATCGCACGTAACTCTTAAGAGTCTAAGATGAAGTAGTGACATCGCACGTAACTCTTAAGAGTCGAAGATGAAGTAGTGACATCGCACGTAACTCTTAAGAGTCGAAGATGAAGTAGTGACATCGCACGTAACTCTTAAGAGTCGAAGATGAAGTAGTGACATCGCACGTAACTCTTAAGAGTCAAAGATGAAGTAGTGACATCGCACGTAATTCTTAAAGAGTCCTGGAGGGTCCAAAACGTGACTAAAACTTTTCAGATCTTTTTTTCTCTTTAAAATTGATTTCCATAACTTTCCTTTCACTTTGTATACTACAAGTTTGGTTTATATGAATGCTAAGACAATAAACTTTTCAATAAAAAAGTGAACAAAACGAAAATATCGACATAAATATGTAAATTCGCAAATTTTAGGCAAAATTAAGCCCATTTTTTTTTTAGCTTGTATTTTTTCTTGTGAATGATGAAAGTGGGAGGGTTTTGTTACACATTTCAATGGTTTGTGAAATTTCCTTTCTATTGATACCAGTCATAAATTTTTTTCTCAAAGCAAAACCTGCCAAAAAAAAAAAAAAAAAAAAAAACTAGCTGAAATTTACCCAGTGAAAAAAAAAAATCGAACCTGGGACGTCCACACAGTAATCCCACACGTTACGGCTAGACTACATTCTGTATGTCCTACTGTGAGGATTTGTTTTCATACTCAAATATTGGCATGAATAAAGAGGGGGTAGTTAAAAAAAAATCGAACCTGGGACGTCCACACAGTAATCCCACACGTTACGGCTAGACTACATTCTGTATGTCCTACTGTGAGGATTTGTTTTCATACTCAAATATTGGCATGAATAAAGAGGGGGTAGTTGCTCTTTTTGATGAAAGCATGTGAACTGGCCTTTCTTACAGTATAATTCACATAGGTGAGTTGTATTGTGATCGGAAGCTTTAATTTCCCTAAAAATGTTTGTCTCAAAAAGGCTAAAAATCATATTTTTCTTAATTTTTTCCCAAAAAAGATATTGATGATATGGGCCAGTCAAAATTTGATGCATTGTGTCTTTGTAAGTTTTTCACCAAAGTTAAATTCACACAAATCAGTTTGTCCCTTATTCCAGTTTGTTCTTTATTCACTTGTCCCTTTTCTACTTTGTCCTTTATTCCAGTTTGTCCCTTATTTTCTAGTTTGTATGACTTTATACCGGTTTGTCCTCGATTCCAGTTTGTCCCTTATTTTAGCATCTCCTTTATTCCACTTTGTCCTGTATTCGAGTTTGTCCTTGACTCCAGTTTGTCCCTTATTCTAGTATCTCCTTTATTCCACTTTGTCCTGTATTCGAGTTTGTCCTTGATTTCAGTTTGTCCTGTATTCCAGTTTGTCCTTGATTCCAGTTTGTCTTTGATTCCAGTTTGTCCTTGATTCCAGTTTGTCCTTGATTCCAGTTTGTCCTTGACTCCAGTTTGTCCTTGATTCTAATTTGTCCTCGATTCCAGCTTTATCACTTAATTCCATTTAACCTTTAAATTCCCACTTGGTTATGACATCCGATTTGACATGCACTTTTCACAAAATTATTTTGCTTTGTCAATATGATCCTAATGTCAATTGAAAGAGCTTGAATAGTCCCCTTTTTGATGGAGGTTAAGGTTATGTTGATGATTTTTGATATTTTTTTTAGTAAAATAGAGAAAAACAAAATAAAAAAATTTAACAAAAGACAATTTTTTTTCTTAAGCTTACTACTTGCCATACTTCCAGACCTAGCTTTTGCTTCAAAAGCCGCCAACAACAACTGTCCATGATGGTTTGTTTGAGGTTGAACGGCACCGCGACAGTCAAGAGACAAACGTGCCAAACGTGTTCAATAATTAAGTTGCAAAGGTTAGGAAAGAGATGATTGGAAAAGGAGGAAAGGATGAAGAGAATTAAAAAATTGGGAGGAAATAAGTTATAGTGGAAAAGGTGGTAAGAAGGAGAAAGGTGTGAGATAGAAAAAGATGGGGGTTGTGGGGAGATTAAATCAAATGAAAAAGGAAACTATCAAAGACATCAAAGTATCCAATTCTGGTCAAATTTTGTCTGCCCTTATAACCAATATATTTTTGGGCAAATGTTGTGATGATTTTTAGCCCCTTTGAGATCTAATTTTTGGAAAATATAAAGTTCTCTGGATCGCAGTGCACCTAACAGTTCTCTGGATCGCAGTACACCTACCGCATGCCAAAAATTGTGACGAAACTTACATCATGTGCTTTCAATTAAAAACAAAGAGCAACTACCCCTTCTTTATTCATGCCGTAATTTAAGTTCAAAAACAAACCAAGGTACTGACACATGTGCATTCTTGTGTAGCAGATAGTGTGTGAGCTGGCAACGTGTACCCCCAGGGTTTGAAAACCGGCCGTGTGCGGCTTGTGTAGCAGATAGTGTGTGCGAGCTGGCAACGTGCACCCCCTGGGTTTGAATACCGGCCATGTTTGGCTTGTGTAGCAGATAGTGTGCGAGCTGGCAACGTGCACCCCCTGGGTTTGAATCTAGGCTGTGTGCGGCTTGTGTGGCAGATAGCGTGTGGGAGCTGGCAACGTGCACCCCCTGGGTTTGAATACTGGCCGTGTGCGGCTTGTGTAGCAGATAGCGTTTGCGAGCTGGGAACATGCACCCCCTGGGTTTGAATACCGGCCATGTGCGGCTTGTGAAGCAGATAGTGTGTGCGAGCTGTTAACGTGCATCTCATGGGTTTGAATACCAGCCGTGTGCGGCTTGTGTAGCAGATAGTGTGTGCGAGCTGCCAACGTGCACCCCCTGGATTTGAATACTGGCCATGTGAGGCTTGTGTAGCAGATAGTGTGTGCGAGCTGGCAACATGCACCCCCTGGGTTTGAATACCGGCCGTGTGCGGCTTGTGTAGCAGATAGTGTGTGCGAGCTGGCAACGTGCACCCCCTGGGTTTGAATACTAGCCGTGTGCGGCTTGTGTAGCAGATAGTGTGTGCGAGCTGCCAACGTGCACCCCCTGGATTTGAATACCCGTCGTGTGTGGCTTGTGTAGCAGATAGTGTGTGCGAGCTGGCAACGTGCACCCCCTGGGTTTGAATACTGGCCATGTGAGGCTTGTGTAGCAGATAGTGTGTGCGAGCTGGCAACGCACCCCTGGGTTTGAATACTGGCCATGTGAGGCTTGTGTAGCAGATAGTGTGCGAGCTGGCAACGCACCCCTGGGTTTGAATACTGGCCATGTGAGGCTTGTGTAGCAGATAGCGTGTGCGAGCTGGCAACGTGCACCCCCTGGGTTTGAATACTGGCCATGTGAGGCTTGTGTAGCAGATAGTGTGTGCGAGCTGGCAACGTGCACCCCCTGGGTTTGAATACTGGCCATGTGAGGCTTGTGTAGCAGATAGTGTGTGCGTAGCTGGCAACGTGCACCCCTGGGTTTGAATACTGGCCATGTGAGGCTTGTGTAGCAGATAGTGTGTGCACCCCTGGGTTTGAATACTGGCCATGTGAGCTGGCAACGTGCACCCTGGGTTTGAATACTGGCCATGTGAGGCTTGTGTAGCAGATAGTGTGTGCGAGCTGCCAACGTGCACCCCCTGGGTTTGAATACTGGCCATGTGAGGCTTGTGTAGCAGATAGTGTGTGCGAGCTGGCAACGTGCACCCCCTGGGTTTGAATACTGGCCATGTGAGGCTTGTGTAGCAGATAGCGTGTGCGAGCTGCCAACGTGCACCCCCTGGGTTTGAATACTGGCCATGTGAGGCTTGTGTAGCAGATAGCGTGTGCGAGCTGCCAACGTGCACCCCCTGGGTTTGAATACTGGCCATGTGAGGCTTGTGTAGCAGATAGTGTGTGCGAGCTGCCAACGTGCACCCTGGGTTTGAATACTGGCCATGTGAGGCTTGTGTAGCAGATAGTGTGGAGCTGCCAACTGCACCCCTGGGTTTGAATTTGAATACCCACCCCCTGGGTTTGTGTGGCTTGTGTAGCAGATAGTGTGTGCGAGCTGGCAACGTGCACCCCCTGGGTTTGAATACTGGCCATGTGAGGCTTGTGTAGCAGATAGTGTGTGCGAGCTGGCAACGTGCACCCCCTGGGTTTGAATACTGGCCATGTGAGGCTTGTGTAGCAGATAGTGTGTGCGTAGCTGGCAAGCACCCTGGGTTTGAATACTGGCCAACGTGCACCCCCTGGGTTTGAATACTGGCCATGTGAGGCTTGTTTGTAGCAGATAGTGTGTGCGAGCTGGCAACGTGCACCCCCTGGGTTTGAATACTGGCCATGTGAGGCTTGTGTAGCAGATAGCTGGGTTTGAATAGCTGAGGCTTGTGTAGCAGCGTGCCAACGGCACCCTGGGTTTGAATACTGGCCATGTGAGGCTTGTGTAGCAGATACCCTGGTTTGTGTGTGCGCAGATAGCTGGCAACGCACCCCTGGGTTTGAATACTGGCCATGTGAGGCTTGTGGCCAACAGATGCAGATAGTGTGTGCGAGCTGCCAACTGGGTTTGCACCCCTGGGTTTGAATACTGGCCATGTGAGGCTTGTGTAGCAGATAGCGTGTGCGAGCTGCCAACGTGCACCCCCTGGGTTTGAATACTGGCCATGTGAGGCTTGTAGCAGATAGCAGATAGCGTGCGAGCTGCCAACGTGCACCCCTGGTTTGAATACTGGCCATGTGAGGCTTGTGTAGCAGATAGCGTGTGCGAGCTGCCAACGTGCACCCCCTGGGTTTGAATACTGGCCATGTGAGGCTTGTGTAGCAGATAGTGTGTGCGAGCTGGCAACGTGCACCCCCTGGGTTTGAATACTGGCCATGTGAGGCTTGTGTAGCAGATAGTGTGTGCGAGCTGGCAACGTGCACCCCCTGGGTTTGAATACTGGCCATGTGAGGCTTGTGTAGCAGATAGTGTGTGCGAGCTGGCAACGTGCACCCCCTGGGTTTGAATACCGGCCGTGTGCGGCTTGTGTAGCAGATAGTGTGTGCGAGCTGGCAACGTGCACCCCCTGGGTTTGAATACTGGCCATGTGAGGCTTGTGTAGCAGATAGCGTGTGGGAGCTGCCGTGCACCCCTGGGTTTGAATACTGGCCATGTGAGGCTTGTGTAGCAGATAGCGTGTGCGAGTAGCTGCCAACGTGCACCCCTGGGTTTGAATACTGGCCATGTTGTGTAGCAGATAGCGTGGCGAGCTGCCAACGTGCACCCCTGGGTTTGAATACTGGCCGTGTGAGGTTTGTAGCAGATAGTGTGCGAGCTGGCAACGTGCACCCCTGGGTTTGAATACCGGCCGTTGTGTGCGAGCTGGCAAGGTGCACCCCCTGGGTTTGAATACCGGCCGTTGTGTGCGAGCTGGCAACTTGCACCCCCTGGGTTTGAATACGGGCCGTTGTGTGCGAGCTGGCAACATGCACCCCTGGGTTTGAATGCAGGCTACAACAAGTGTGTGCAGGCTGCACCCCTGGGTTTGAATACCGGCGTGTATGGTTGTGTAGCAGATAGCGAGCTGGCAATGTGCACCCCTGGGTTTTAAATATGGCCCAGCGGCTTTGTTTATTGCGAGTAATTACAGCGATGATTATTGTTTATTTTTTCCTTGATTGTTTTTGCAGGTTTTGCTTTGAGAAAAAAATTGACTGGTAAAAAGACTGGTATCACTGGAAAGGAAATTTCACAATGTAAATATGTACAAAAATCCTTCATTTTCATTATTCAAAAGAAAAAATACAAACTAAAAAAAAAATGCTGGCCTAATTTTGCCTAAAACTTGCCAATTTATGTCAATATTTTGACTTTTTCTTATTGAAAAGTTTATTTGTCTTAGCATTCATATAACCTCAAGTTGTAGTGATAGAAAATGAAAATGAGAGGAAAGTCATGAAAATGAGAGGAAAGTCATGAAAATTAATAAAAAAAAAAAACCTTGAACTGCTGAACTTTAAGGGGCAAGTATAAATATCTTTAGACCTAATAACTAAATTTACAAAAAGCAAGAATGATAGCACTCTGCAGAGCACATACCTCGCCCCTGTTCATTCCCCACCAGAATACAATCTACCATGACCCACCCGCCCCTGTTCATTCCCCACCAGAATACAATCTACCTTGACCCACCAAGTTATAACCCAAAACAATCTCTTTCTCACTGTTGATCTAAATTGCCATTTACATTCTAAACACTTTTATTTACATTCTAATCATTGTTTTCAGTGTAATTCAGGCTAAGCATTCATTGTCTAAGCTTTATACATGGTAGATTCACATTCAATCATATTCATTCATGGCAGAAACCAATCATTTTGATTTCATTGATACCAGAGACCACTTCACTTGGATTTTCTTTTTGAGTCCAAACATTTCATTGTATGGCTGTTCTTTCAATGGCCAGAGTTCATTGTTCAGCACATTCCAGTGGGAAGTTTCAACTAAGTGATGATAAATCTTGCCATAAAATATCCCCACCCCTCCAATTTTACCCTTCCCCTATTCCAATGTCCCAAATTTTAATCACTTCTTTCTTAACCCTTACCCTACCAACACATTTTTGAAACCGTGCTTGGGAGGTGGCGTCAAAGATGGGGCACCCAAAACAGTGATAATATCGCTACGTGGTAGAGCAAGGGTTAAGTACAAGCTGATTATTGAAGGGTCCTTTGTCTTCTGATCAGCACAGTCGGGCTTGTTCCCTTTAGTGACCCGCCCACTGAGATCATGCTGCATATATTTTTGAGTTGGCACATGTGCCCCGCGCATATATTTTTGAGTTGGCACATGTGCCCCGCGCATATTACCCCTTACTCTACCCGCACTTTTTTTAAAACGCGCTTGGGAGGCAGCGTCAAAGATAGGGCACCCAAAACGGCAATAATATCGCCGCATGGTAGAGCAAGTGTTAAGCACAGGCTGATTATTAAAGGGTCCTCTGTCTTCCAAGCTGCATAGTCAGGCTCCTTCGTTTTTTTGCACTTCCGTCCTAAGGCAGTAACAAAACCACACACCAATTTTGATCAGAATCCAATCATCAGTTCTTGAGATATCTTGATGACAAACAGGCGAAAACATAACCTCCGCCAATGAAGTAATACAGTAAGTCATAGCAAAACATTTAGCATTAATAGGTGCTATCAATAAACAATGGCTTTGTTTGGTCTGCTGATATTTAAGGGCACTGCAACGGTCAGAGTCAAATATGCTAAAGGGTGTTAGAAATTAAAGGTGCTACAGTGGGTTGGAGATTAATGGGGGTGGGGAGGGAGGAGGAAGGAGAGAAAAAATAGGATGAAAAAGGTGCACAAAATAATAATTTCCAATTTTTTCAATAAACAATTATTTCCACTAACCAATCAGTTTTTTCAGTGCAGATGAAAAACTGGGAGCCGTTGGTGTTGCGTCCAGCATTGGCCATGGACAGGGTACCTTGAGAAATAAAATGAAACTTGTAAGATCTATGACAGACAGAGACAACATTACCTCAACCCCTCTCTACCCACTTTTGTGATGCTTTAACATATTGAAAATAAAATTAAAAAGACGACTATCTAATCTAGAGCTCTGGAATTTGTAATATTGTTACTCCATATTACGTAAGCCTTAGGTAAGTCTAAGTCTTGTAACGTTATTGATGTTATTACACACGGTTAAAAAGTTATATTCATCTTTAAATCCACAAAATCACAAAAAAAATGGCTAATTTCAACAACTTGACTGTGAGATTGAAAACTCTAAAAGTGAAAACAAAAAAGCAACCCACTGCCATTTTTAATCCAGGGATTGAATAACTGATCTGATCAACTTTTAATATGCAACGTTTCAGCCATTTATATATAATCCTATTTTGGCAAGGACCCGCCAATTCAAACAGAACCTTTCCACAAATTTTCATATTTTCTTTTCATAAATTTAGTATGAAAACCTGCCCTGGGAGCATTTAAAGTGCCATTTTTGGATTTCCATCCTTCCAAAACAGCCTAGTGCCAATTTGGGTTAGTCGGAAATTCAAAATAGCCACCAAAGGCAAGAAATTTGGGCAAATATAGCAGAGATTTACACGTCCATCTCAAAATTGGCTTGAGTAACAAGGCTAAAATTGTTCTATATACAATCCTAGCCATTTTTATGCCAAATTTCAAATCTGAGATAGTGGGTTAAATGGCCTGTTGAAATTGACATGGAATGACCCAACTGCAAAAGATTTTTTTAGGAGTTAATATGCAATTTGTGATGTATTTGTTGGAAGGGTTATAGAAAAGAGGCAACAACCCCAGCCTAGAAGAAAATATGCAATAAACCATGAACAAAACATTTCATCAAAACAGCATTTTGATTTTATTGAAATTTCTGTGACATCACAAGAAGAAACCTTCTTCACAAGTAACTCGCTAGGTCTGCTATGCTTCTAATTTATGTGCCACTTAAAACCTATTCACCACTTTACCACCCCCATTGCATCTTGGTATGTTTTCAACACTGTTCAAATGTGCGCTACCCTGAACTATACCGTAAAACAAATATTACACTTATCCCTATTCCCAACTATATATACCGTATTTGATACAATCCTCTGGGAAATGGCGTGACCCTTGCAAACCACACTGAAAGTGAAATATCAGTAATTTTGAAACATTTCTGTTCGTTTATTTCTCAATCTTTTTTCTTTTTTGTGCAATCTATTTGAATCATCAGGTAAACTGCATTCATTTGCGGTGAAAAGAACAATCAAAGCTTTTTTGTCTATGAATTTCTGGGTCAGTTTTACAGCTTGTAAAACAGGTGTTAACCTAATGCAGATTTAGCCTATGTCTGAAGTCGTGAGTGTAGTCGGATATTTATTCAAAAATTGCAAAAAAAACGGAATTGCCGGCATCCCTGGGCTTATTCCAATAAAATAAAATAGCACTGTATTTCATGGGCATATAAGTTTGTTTTCCCAATGTTATTGACACAAGGGGACACATGGTCCATAATTTGCACTACGTTATCCTGTGACAAACAGAAGTTGTCAAATTGGTACATTGTAGAGGCTAGTTCTACTTGTCCATGGGAGAGTTTTTTTACATATTTAATTATGTTTTAGATTTCAAAACTTATCTTATAATTTAAATGGTTATTCCTTTGAAACAATCAACGAAAATATTAAATTATTTTGTAACTCCACTTTTTTGAGTTTTTGCATTCTACAAACTGCACCCCAGGCTTTGTGCATCCTAGAAACCATTTATTTAAATATTATGAGAGACATGCCCTTGCCTTGTCAATCATGCCTACTAAGGCAAAACTAAAAAGTGGTCATGAGCATTTTTTCCTGGCAAGTTGCCAGTAATAATGTACACGATGCATAATGATGTATGGTAACTCCATGCAATGTTGTTATACCCTGGAGGAATTATACCCTGGAGGAATTATACCCTGGAGGAATTATACCCTGGAGGAATTATACCCTGGAGGAATTATACCCTGGAGGAATTATACCCTGGAGGAATTATACCCTGGAGGAATTATACCCTGGAGGATTATACCCTGGAGGGATTATACCCTGGAGGAATTATACCTGGAGAATTATACCCTGGAGGAATTATACCCTGGAGGAATTATACCCTGGAGGAATTATACCCTGGAGGAATTATACCCTGGAGGGATTATACCCTGGAGGGATTATACCCTGGAGGAATTATACCCTGGAGGGATTATACCCTGGAGGGATTATACCCTGGAGGGATTATACCCTGGAGGGATTATACCCTGGAGGAATTATACCTGAGGAATTATACCCTGAGGAATTATAGAGGGATTATACCCTGGAGGGATTATACCCTGGAGGGATTATACCCTGTAGGGATTATACCCTGTAGGGATTATACCCTGGAGGGATTATACCCTGGAGGGATTATACCCTGGAGGGATTATACCCTGAGGGATTATACCCTGAAGGGATTACAGGAGTCTTGTGACTGGACCTGGACATTATCAGCCCTCTTTTCTGGATGGGCAGGATGTTTTTAGAGATATTTTTATGCTTTTGTTAGCTGTGATTTTTCCAGCAATTTCAGTTGACATTTTGGTAACTTACAAGTCTTGTGTAGTCAAACATAATCAGGTACTGTATGTCATAATTCATACATAATGCAGGTCTAGACCTTTATTACAGCATTTACTGCTCAGTAATGCTACTTACAGCATTTACTGCTCAGTAATGCTACTTACAACATTGTTGTGATTCAAATGAATTCCGTGATATTAAGGTCGATATCGCAACATTAGGGTCGATGTCGCGACATTAGGGTCTATGTCGCGCTATTAGGGTCAATGTCGCGCTATTAAGGTCAATGTCGCGACATTAGGGTCATTGTTGCAAAACACTAATATATTACCCACAAATGTTTGCAAAACATTGATTTTCTTCTAAGCAGGAATTTGAAGAAAAAAAATTGGGGGATTTCGCCAACATTTGAGCAAAGCTTTGTTTGATTACCACAACCCTAATATATATAATACCTTCATTGACATGCTTCAACTCGAAGTTTTCATCTTCAAACTTGGAGCCATAGATGCTCTTTCCTCCTGTACCATCGCCTTTGGTGAAATCTCCTCCCTGACACATGAACCCTGGGATGATACGATGGAATGCAGAACCTTTGTATCCGATGCCTTTCTCGCCAGTGCACAAAGCACGGAAGTTTTCTATACAAACAAAAGGAGTAGAGATAAATTATGCCCCAACATCATTTCCTTAGATCTAAACAAGAATGCAACTAGAAATTTAGCACACTGTGGAGTGCATACTTCTGTGACCTTGACAATTCCAACATGCCTTTATTTCTGGAGTTCAATCCCCATTCCCATTGGAACCAATACAATCTGCCTCAGAAATCCTTGCTCCACCTTGTTTTATCCCCAAAGACACTCACTTTTGATCTCACATTCATTGCTTGCTTTTAGGCAAGATTCACATGCCACTATTTTCCCTTCACGCCAGAAAAAAATTGTTTTTTTAATTTTCTTTGATACCAGAGAACATTAATTTGAGATTCTAAAAGTCCATAATTAATTCTTTGGATTTACTTTCAGAGCACAAAGTTCATTGTTGTGCCCATTCTATTGGAAAATTACAACTAAGCTTTGACAGATCTCACCCTAAAAATTAGATTCCCACCCATCCCATGTTCCAATCTCCCAAATTGGTCCAATCCTCACTTCATGAGATAAAGATAAGATAAGAAGAGGAATCATATCTTTGATTTCATTGTAAACAAAAGCATATAGACATACCTACAGTTCTTGGAACAATGTCATTACGCAGCTGTGGAAGAACAAAATAAATTAATGACTTGGTTAAATTAAGACAATAATACAGATACCTCATCCCTACACCCCTGGACAAGGCGAGTCATTGCACCAATGTGGGGAGCAAAACATGTACATTGACACACCCCTTGTGACTGACATTTCTTTTGAAATAATTTATGCCATATTACTCACGTCGTACAAAGTAAATGGGTCTGACGTAAATTTGACTCACCCCAGAATCACTCTGTTGACTGACAATTTAGTACATTAACACATGTGAGTCACCATTTCATATGTTAATGACTCACATTGCCAGGGGTAGTAGGGGTGAGTAATACAACTGATAAGTGCATAACACTAATGTAGAGCTGTGAACGTTTACGGATTTTAGTAAACGTGTACACGCCCAAAAAAAGCAAGCGTGTATCGTTTACACACGTTTAGTACCGAAATTTTTGGAAATACACCAAAATTGCTCCAAATTGACAATGCGAAGTAAAAAAATTGCGCAACCAGTATGGCAAAAGTATTGACTCCATTGCCCAAATAGACGCTCGAGTTTTGCAATCCAAATCGTAAAAAGTTTACTTCTACAGTATAAATCATCATTTTTATGGAAAATATGCATGGAAATTTAGTTAAGAAAGAGAAAGAACAGATAACTTCCTTTCAATGTCATTTAAGCTCAACATCGCGTAACTTTTTTTGCCGTATTTGCCACAGCTTCCAATGTTCCACTAAAAATCTTGCATACTAGGCCTATGATACCTCGCCGTAAAACATTTTAAAACTATGACATTACCCCAAAAGTTTTGAAATATCAGTCCTCTCGAAAAAAATGGCCACCATCTTTGCGAAGCACCTAGAATTTCAGTTCTGTCAAAACCCTTTTATGTTTGTTTATTTTGCAATATTTTTTTTTTTTCTTGCAAAATTTATTTGACTAATCATTGACTGTGTTTGTTGGTCAATTCAACAGATTGTAAAACAGGCTTTGATTGAGTGGGATTTAAAGCCTTAGTAATTATGGCCTAGGCCTATGTTAGTTTCACTGTTTACTGCTGCACATTCGCGGTGCGTTTCACAAGTTAGCCTACTCACATTTCGGTGAAATCGAAGTGCATAATATCCCCATTCATTGGTTATTACTGCGCATTTGTGATTCTCACATTTAAAAAAGATTATGCTAATCGGGTTTACAATTTGTAAAAAGTCATTTATTGGAATTTTGTCAGCCGAATGTGTGTGTGATTTGAATCTTGAATGATCATATTGATTTTCAACAGCAAGACTGACTGTTTAAAACGATTACTCACAATAAAGTATTTAGTAAACGTTTACAAGGATTTGCGAGCGTGTAGCGTGTACACGCTAAACGGTCACATCTTTACACTAATGACAATTGTGCAGTTACTTCTGTTCTTCACAGCTCTACACTAATGACAATTGTGCAGTTACTTCTGTTCTTTAATCAAGATTCCCCGCCAGCATGTGGCTTCACTGCCCGAGCCAGGGATGCTGCATGGGTTTGTCTATTTGCAATCTCCTCCAGCTGGTCACGTGATTGTTGTTGAATATGAAAGTGGCTTCCGAATATGCATGTTTAATAAAGATTTAGTGCTTAGTTCTAAGCACTGTAACGTTAGGAACATGGCCTGGAATATTTTTATAATTCATTTGCAACTGAGAAATCATCGGTAGGTTAGAAACAATGTTCATATGTATGAAAATTCTTCTCATAGTTGGCGACAGAATAAGAATCATCCTTTTACTTGAAAGCAATCAAGATTACCCAGCCTATAATTTTATCAATCTTTCAAATTTTTAGGTGGTTGCAACTTCAAAGGTATTTAATACGATCAGGACCTCTGCAGCCTTTTGTTTAAAGTTAACAAAACCAAATTATTCATTTAAAGTAATGAAGGATGTGTTTGTACATCCTTGAAGCAACCTACACCCCGTGGGTGATCGGGAATACAAATTTTAACTATTTATTTCACCCCTTCAGCCATCTCTTGCCTCTTTGTACACCTTCGCTGTGCCTACACATATAAAATATAAGTATGTGTACATGCAGTGAGCTACAGTAAGTTACGTTACTGATGACTAGCGGAAAGTGTATGACCATTAACCTCCATGCATATTCAAAACCGATACTGTCATAGGGCCTACAATTGTAAAGGGCCAAAGTTCATAGACAGAATTCCGAAACCATACCTATGATTCTGAATACTTACTGTACTGTTGTACGTTAACGAAATGAGGATAAGTTTCCCTCTGAAAACACATTGAAACTGGTATCTAATTTTGAACAAAATGAATTAAAATTATTCTACACATTACCATTCATGTTTCACTAATTCTATCGCATCTTTATTTAGCCTTTCATCTGATTTTGCGAAGGATAATCACTTCTCAAAGACTGATGTCTTCGGCCACCGTCGTTATGCACTTCGTCAGTTGTATGACTCACCCCTACTACCCCAGCAATGTCAGTCAAATGCGAGTCATTGACATCTAACAGTGACTCACATGTGCGTCAATGTACCAAATTGTCAGTCACCGGAGTGACTCTGGGGTATAAAGTCATTATACTTCAAACCTATTGACTTTGTACAGAGGTGAGTGATTTGGGGTAATTCATTTCAGAAGAATTGTCACCTAAGTGACGGAGGGATGTGTCAATGTACATGTTTTAGTTACCCACCTTGGTGCAATAGACTCACCTTATTTTGGGGGTGAAGTCACACAACTGACAAGTGCATAAATCACAATGCACATACGCACTATTTTTTGAACAATCCCATTCAAATTTGTTTTTATCTTGGAGCCTATGGAAACTTAGATTTGAACATAATAAACAAACAAATATTATTATTACACGTACTGAATGTGTGCGTACAGCGTGTACACTATAAGCATAAGAAAGTTTGCAAGCATAAGAAAGTTTGCAAGCATAAGAAAGTTTGCAAGCATAAGAAAGTTTGCAAGCATAAGAAAGTTTGCAAGCATAAGAAAGTTTGCAAGCATAAGAAAGTTTGCAAGCATAAGAAAGTTTGCAAGCATAAGAAAGTTTGCAAGCATAAGAAAGTTTGCAAGCATAAGAAAGTTTGCATGTGTTAAAGAAAAATGTATCGTGATTTATCTTTTTTTAATAAAAATTGCTCGAAAAGGTATAAATTTGAAATTATTTTGAAATGGGAAAATGTAGAACAGTAAAATTGCTGAAGGTAAGAAATTTTCTTAGAGCATCACATTTTTTCTCCAAATTTTATCGGAGAGAAATGGATTTTTTTTTCCCCTTAAAATTCCTAGATTGTTGACTAAAATAGATGTTTTAAGATTTTTAAATCTTTCCTTTTAAATCCTGAGTTTCAAAAAAAATTGGTCACCAATAAGAATTAAAAATCTAGTGAAATTCCTATAAACTTAGTAATTTACCGCTATACTAGGATTATTCCACAATGTTTGAGGTCCTAAAAAACATTCACTCATATTAACCTTTTTGGGCTTGATTTTCATTTGTCTGGAAAAAGTGGCTCATACTTCACAATGAATCAAGTTTAAGTGACTTCTATGTTTAGCGAGTGTGGCACCTCTTAAAAATTAACAATATCTTGCATTTCTGTTGTCATTGAAACTTATCTTGGGATTCCCTTGCCTGATTTTGATGATTCTTATCTAATGCACTTGTCAGTTGTATGACTCACCCTACTACCACTGGCAATGTCAGTCAAAGGTAAATAATGACTCACATGTGCGTCATTGTGCCAAATTGTCAGTCACCAAAGTGACTCTGGATGGGTCAGTTTACTTCAGACCCATTGACTTTGTACAAGTGAGTGATTTGGGGTAGGCCTAGCCTACAGTAGGTGTACCAATTCAGCACATGAACCAATTCTCGTATTTTCGAATTTGTTTATTAGTTTATTTCTCGTCATTTATTGCTAAATTCTTACCATTTGTTCTTACTCTGAAAAACATACAAAATCCGAATTTGTGCTAAATTATACCTTCAAAAATATGTTTCGGTACACGAGTAAAAGAGGCATTTTTACCTTTTGATTTCGAGCCTACATCACTCGAAACACATAATTTTTGAAAAAAAATCATATTACTTTTTTTTCCGTTTTGATCAGAAACGCACGAATAAAAAAATCCTTAAAAAATATGGTCAAGCTTCGCAGATAAAATAACGTATGAAAATCATTGTAAACTTGCAAAATAAACAAAGTTTGCATGATAAATATTGTTTTCACATATTTTCGCAACCTTTATCACTTGCGAAATTCCGGTACCAGTTTAGCGAATTGTCTTTTCGTAACTACTTGACTGCGCTTGCACCGTATAAATACGCAATTTGTTATTTTTTTATTGCAAATCTTAAAACGGATTTGATCTAATAGCCGACTGGTATCATTGTATCTAAACCTAATGTCAAAGAGTTTATTTAAGATGTTTATGTTAAATATATTTGTGAAAAGCTGTAAACTATATGTATAAAAATGAGATGAATTGCAGAAAATCGTGTGTGTTTTAAATACGCTCAACTGGTACACATTTCTTGATACATGTACACCTTGTCGAAATTTCAAAATAAAAATTAAAAAAATAATAAAACTTTGAGAGTTTAAATACATTTCAACTAGAATATTTATATCTTAAAATTTTAACCAATGATATTTTTTAGAAGTAGAAAACTACATATAACGAACGGGGGTAAAAACAATTCCTAATGTGCTGAATTGGTAGCCTACACCCACTGTAGGCCCAATTTATTGTGCTCTTATATTACTTAAAACTTCTTTTAAACTTCATTTTTCAGGGTGTCAACCTTACTTTTAGGAAAGCAATTGAGTTATTACAATATATACAAGGTGTAAAACCAATTGAAGTTTCTGTGTGCTGATTTTCTGGTTAAAATATGGAGGTCTTCATACCGAACATCAAGTCGAGGGCCTAACGTTAGGCCTAACGCTACGCCAGAATTTTTGGGGAACTTTTTTTTGAAAACACACGTTCAGGTCCATTGACTTTGCTTAAGCATGTTAAATCTCTTGTTCTGTTATAAATCAGAGATTTGGAGCAAATATTTAGGAGTATGAAGATTCGTACTAGGCGGAAACAAAGTTTGATTCGTTATGAACTTGAGAGTAAGGCCTAAGATTAGGCCTAATGTTACTAGCCTAACAGGAAATTCTATTACTGCGGTGTCATGCAGCAATGCGTGGTCATTGAAAAAAATAAAATACCGTCAAAACTAGTTAGCTATTACCTCAAAAGTCACCCTTCCAGCAGATTTACCATTGATGGCAATATCGAAAAACGTTTTTACACGAGCCATGGTACTGAATGTACGAATGTTAAATACACGTGATGTTGCAATTTTTACTTCCGAGCAGCCTAGACTTCGAGATAAGCTTTGTTCAAATTGTTGTACTGTACTTGTACGCATGCAATATGCATATTCTAATGACATGTGCGGTACCGGTATGTCATGCTAAAACAGTATTATAATGCATGGAAAATTTAAACATGCACGCATAGGCCAGGTTCAGAGGTAAATCGGTCTTGTGGGAGAATACAACAAGCTGAGGTTTGAGACCTAAATGCGAACACAAAATTGATTGTAACATTTACCCCGTTTCCTGTAATGAAAATGTTTGTAGTATTTATGACTCGTGAATATTATTGAAAATATCACAGTTTGTAAATGATTTTGTCAATTCTAGTTACAATTTAGTGCATAATATTCACCGAAGATTTACAAGTCTTCAAGTTACTTGCCCCTGTAAAAAATTGTTCATGACCCAGTCCGCCCAGGAGCACCTAAAAACGACTTTCCTAATTTCTTTAATTTTGAAGCATTGAGTTGCAGATATTTTTCGGATATGAGTTCGTACCATTTTAGTGTTCCTCTGCAACGTACCAATGCATCGAATTTTTGCTAAAAGAATAACCTACAGAGGTACTATTTTAGTTTAAATCGTATTTATAAATAGATTATGACCAGTTGACACGTGCAGTGGATGCCAGAAATATTAAAGAACAATGCCGCACGTACCTGTACTGTACTTGTCAAAGAAAGAACTACAACAGTACAAAAAGAGAAGTTCTAATCAAGGAACTGAAGTTTATTAATCAATGTATCCCAAAACATAATAATAGGGAAAACGCAAAAGCCACCATTAAAGTTGCTGATAAAATGAAACAGGAAGGAGTTAACTCTACAAGCTTCTGGAATTTTATCAAACAGATGGAAGGAAGAAAAAGGGAATAAATAACAGCAATGAAGGACAATCGTGGAGCAATCCGGATTCAGAAGAAATAAAGAAAGTATATATTGAACATTATGAGAACCTTTTTACACAAAAAAGGCAAATATTTCAAAAGAAGTGTAATGGATTGTAGAACACTGCAATAAAGCTAGAAGACTGATCGCTACTAATAAAAGAGCTAAACCAATAACTGGAACTTTACTATGATGCAAAGAAAAAACTCAAGATGAATAAAGCAGCTGACTTGAGCGGATGGAAAAATGAAAATAATAAAAAAAGATGGATCTGATCTGCATAAAAGTATAATTACGATACTAAATGAGGTAGTAAAAATTGGAGAAGAACCTAAAGATTGGGAACACGTGAAATTTAAATCAATATATAAAACTTAAGGAAGCAGGAAACAGATAAAAAACGAAAGAGGTCTATTCATTACCACAGTATCCTTAGTAAATTGATGGAAAAAAATCCTGCACATATGGAATACAGTTATATTAAGGAAGGAATCACCGAGTACCAGTTTGGGACTGGGAGCATGTGAGAAGGCCTGAGGAACTATAGACCATTTATTCACCGTACAACCATAATAATAATAACCTATACATCCTGCTAGCAGATGCAGAGAAGTGTTTTGATAAATTCTGGTTGACAGATGCTTGTAACGAATCATAAAAAATTGGAGTACCAGCCAGCCAGCTGAAGAAGTGGAAATTATCATTCATGTGCATGAGAACGCATACGTAACGGTGGATACTCCGTTAGGATTGACAGAACAAATGATCCTGAACCACATTGTAAGACAAGGCACTATTATTGGACCGAATTTATGCATCAAGAAACATATAAAATAAACCAGATTTGCGAAAGATACATTTCTACTATACTGCTATAAGACCTAACATTAAAATTGGAAATCTATTCTACGTTGACGATGTAGCAGGAATTGGAAAAACGCTGGACTCACGGGTAGAAACTTGATTTTGATGAAACAAAGAAAACAAAATTACATTCAACAATGAAAAAAACTGCCATTTAAGCTGGAAAATAACAACAACAACAAAGTTCCAAATATACATGTCAAAATTGGTGAAACAGAAAACGCGAAGCCTGGTTTTTCACCACTGAAAGACCTTATTAACAAAAACAAGATTAAAAGAGGCACATATTGATCGTATGAATACAACAATAGAAAAGTATGGAGACCAGAAGAAAGTCGGAAATGCAGCATTACAAGTAAAAGTTAAAATACTAAAAGCATAGCTATCAGCCTTCACATATAATATGGAAACTCGGACTAATCTATCAGTAAAGGAGGTGCCGCATTTTCAACTTAAAGAGGCGATATCGTCATATGTGCACAATATTTAGAGTTCCTTTCAAATTTTTTGATTAGTTGAAATTTTGCTGCGCGATTCGTTGTCTCGTATTGCAAGGTATATAGTTATTTAAAACGCCTTGACGATCGCTATAAACGTTTTATTTTCAAATCATGCCGTGAGTTCAAGCCCCGATAGAATCGTTTATTTTGACTTTTTGCTATCATCTTCTTCTTCTTTTTTTTCTCAGTAATTTTTATTTGGTGACTATCATTGTAGTATTATAAAACTGAAATTTCACTTTCGCTTTCTGACAAAAAAAGCATTGGAAAAAACAAATAAGTTTCTCGTCACAGTAACGTATTGCGCTGTGTATGTTTTTCTGCACACACAACGTACATGCTGTTGTCTGGCTGTACTGTGTGGTACAAACAGACAGAGGATCGGATCTTGCCTCCACAACCGGAAGTGACGTCAAAATAAAGTTTCCCCCATTTTTACCGTATTTTACTGAGACGAGCCTCCCTCTTTAAATAGTTCAACATCATATTAGTGACTTTTGAAAGAAGCAGGTTTTCGGCCAATCTTACAAATTTTTCATTACAAGAAGCTCATGTTATTACATTATTTACTCAACTGATACGAAAGTAGAACAGCAAGAAAAAATACTACAAAAAAGATAAAGACTATCCTGGATGTTGGTATATCATGAAAACAAATACATATATGAGGAAGTGACGGAATTGATATTGATATAAATAATGTTCGGAAGAAGACAAAAAACTAATGGCAGAAAGAAGTTAAAAAGAAAATTGCTGATGAAATAGAGGAAATGGATCAAAGAAAGAAAACTAGCAAACTCAGATTTCAATTAGAACATGGTTTTGAAAGACAGAGAAATATATTGCAAAATTGAAAACAATGGAGACCCTTACTATAATCAGGGACTCCCTGCTATAATCAAATTAGGGCTGAATATGACTAAAATTAAAGCCAATTACAAGAACAGCTATACCCTAATATAAATTGTGAATTTTGTGATTATGAAGATAATCTACTCAGTGAACATTTTTTTTAACCGTTTTTACTTTAAGAACATTATTGGAATGGATTTGAGCAAAACAAACCTTTTTGATACAGACAATATGGAAAACTTAAGGAAAATAGCCTGGCACGCAGAGAGGGTAAATGAAATGAAAAATAAAGCTAACAATGAACAGATGAGCTGCCCCGATCTCCGTGAGTTTAAACTAATGTATAGTATAACCAACAGTGTTTTACGAGTCTTGTACGTCATCTTTGAATTTATTCTTTATCGACTGTCTGGTTTTTTAATAGTAAACTCCGTGATGAACCACATGGCTCAACCTACCCAGCTGCATATTAAACTTCATTCTGATTGTAATTATTACAAAGAAAATAAGAATTTATCATGTTTTTAATTTAAATTCATGGACAGGCATGACAGGTAGAGTACAACTTGAGCTTTGTTCTAGAAAATTATGGTATAAACCAAGAAAATATCAAAAATTGGTCAAAAGTGTGAATTTGAATGGCTTATTTCGAAATAATCTGCAACTTTTGTGCCATGATTAAGGCACACGAAGAAATCAGTGGTTTGCCTTCTCTCAGTGCACGAACAGACGAATAAGGTTACTTGAACAGGTACAATATGACTAACAAGGTTGAATCTTCATACCCTCAATCAAAATTTAGTTGCAGAAACAGTCTGATAAGTTCAACCTGAAATTTAGAACAAACATTTAAAGAATGACATCAAACTGTCAAAACTTCGGATGCAGTGTCGTGCCTAAGGGGGTATGTTCGGGGCTTAGTCCTGGCCTCAAAAAAATTCCGTAGCGCCTCTAAAATTTGGGAAAGCCATAGATATAATTAACTAAAATATCAAATGAATTATAAGTGCGAAAATAGATGTTGGCAATCTGGCAACATTTTATCTACTGAATCAATTTTGGACCAAATATCCACAATTTTGAACAAAAATATTTTAAATTTTGATCCAAATATCCTAAATTTGGGATGAAAAATTTTCAATTTAAGACCAAATTTTTTTCATTTTGAATAAAAAATCTTCAAAATTTGGACCTGAATCTACAATATAAAAACCAGAATCCTTGAGATATAGAAGTAGGTGTTTATAAATAGGCTACCAGCGCCACCCCCCCCTCCTCCCCCGATAAAAAAGTATGTACCTTTTCATCTGATGGGGAATTGCCAACACTTGTCAGCTTGTATTGGCAAGGGGTGTAGAAAGACCACTGACGGTGGGGAAAGTATTCAAATTCTTCCTGGTTATGCAAATTGCATATGTTGAGTTTCCATAAAATGTTGCCGCTAATTGGAAAACTCTCCTAGAATTTTCGGGAAATCTCCTTGAATTCTAAGGAATTTTCTTCATTTTCAAGAAATTTTCGGTAAATCTCCTTCACTTTTTGCGAAGCTCACTTTGTTAAATTTTCTTCAATTTCCGGGATTTTTATTATCCCACATCCTTGATAATTTTTTGGAAATTTTTTCTCAATTTGTGGGAAATCACTGTCAATTTCGAAAAATTTGAAGCAAATGTTGGCAATTTTGTGTTTATGTTAATTTTTCCTCCCAACTGGAAACAAGCATGCAACTGGGAAGAAGAAATTATTTGGAGAGTGGGGGTGCCCCCAACTTCCTACATCTCTGTCCTGTCCTCATAATCTTAAAGGGGCCCTGAATATGTTTATATAGGCCTAAACCCCTCTTTAAATGAAAAGTTAGACACGCCTTTGCTCGGATGCTTTTTTACTGTTTGATTAATCTGTTAAGAGTTTTAATTTCTTTCTGACGCATATGAGACTTGTCCATAGACCTAATGGTAAAAGAGCAGTGACGGCCAAAAGGTGCACGGGGTGTATTTTTCTTGAATAAGCGAACACAAATTTCGTGCTACTGACCTGATTGTACTAAAAACCTTCGATACGAACGCTAAAATTAATGATAATTAGGGGAGAGTGGGGGAATCCCGCCGACACCTTTTTAATTTCAGCTTTAACTGAATTTAAAAAGAAGGTATTCAGCTAATATTATTGACATGGTTTGTTATTGACATGATATTTTAGGGATGGCTATGCTATTTTAAAAATATGAATATACAACCGTTTTGCATTACCCACTCTGTGGGGGTATAATGCCGAACATAATATATGATAGTATGGTCGGCATTGGCGCATAATTCACTAAAAATACCATTATCATCAGCTAACACACGTTTTGATAACCGTTAAATTACGTTTTGTTAACGTTATATTATGTTTCGATAACGTTATTAAAACGATATTAACGGGGAAAGCCTGACCAGGCCTATTGACTAATTGAAAAAAGGTGTCACTACCCAATGAGGTAATCGCGAACAGCTGCTCGACATTACCTCACATACACGCCAACTGTTTTCCCAACCGTGTATGGAACCAAGGAGCTTCTACACATGGAACGCCAAAAGGACCACCAAATATGTTCGCAAAAATCTGTTCGAAAACTAATAAGCTCACAAAATCTGTTCGGAAAACATTATCTATGTTCGGAAAACATTGTTCCTAAAATATACGTTCGGGAATCAAATATGCTTGGCTTACAACATCTTCGAGAAAAAGGTAAGTTCGCAAAACATTCGCTCGTAATCATTCGCTACAGTTACGCTCACAGTTTGCAAACATATTTCGAGAGCCTTTTTGCGTATGCTCGGTTAGCAAATGTATTTCGTGAGCCTTTTGGCTTAAGCGCAGTTAAGAAACGTTCGTCGTAAAGTATTCCGCAACTAAGTGGAGTTTGCAAACAAAGGCGTATGCATATGTAAGATCATTTGTTCCGAAGGCGTGGCCTTCCGGGGTTGTTTTCCTTTCCAAGAATACGTTACCTTTGGATAGTTCGGCTTGTTCAACCAAAGAGCTTCTACAGCTTGATCATTGGTAACAGGGTAAGTAATGCAACAGGAATGTTGGTGTTGCTACACGAAAATAAAGTAGACAGTGCAAATCAGAACGGGTTCACGGTGTAGGCCTGGATTGGAGGGGGGGGGGGGGGGGTGTATCATAGAGACAGAAATGGTGATCGCAAAACGGTGTATAATTGAGGCCTCCTAATATACATGATATATAGCAGAGTCGAACTGGAAGGATGCCTGATTTTTGGTGCCTTCAAATAGCTGGAGATGGCCCAGGGAGCCTATTGTAGGGGGAGGGGAGAGGCCCTTGTAGCAATGGCCAGTTTAACGCTGGCATATACATGCACTTTCAGTGCCTGACCAAATTGTGCTACGAAAGTTCCCCAACAGTGACGCAAAACTATAGTATTTTGGCGGGGCGAGGACGATGTGTTAGCAATCAAATATGTATATAGGCAACAGGCAGAGGCGCAACTTAAGGGGTGTGGTGTGTTACACCCTAGAAAAAAATGTTTGTAGAGCAATTCCAATTTTGACTACTTCGCCGGGCAAAAACATGGCCCAATTCTGAGGAAAAATTGTAAAACAATATACTTTTAAAAATATTCTGAAAAATACCATAGTTTTGTTGTTATCTTCATGGCTGTACGAGTAAAATTCTGAGCCCGATGATCTTGGGCCAGTTTAAAGCATCAAAAACTAGAAATCTTCAGAGCTTCCAAGGACTTCCAAGGCCTGCAGGGGCCCTAAAGTGGGTACATTCTGTTTTCGCATTGCCGCACTTGGTACTTGAGTATTCTGCCCCAATACAAATGTCTGCAGATGTCACTGGTTGTGGGGTGGGGTGGGGTGCGGGTGAGGGTTTTGTTCTATAGTATATGATTGTAGAAACATATCGTTTATAGATAAGTCAGGCAAGTGCAAATTTTCTTCGGGCAAGACTGTGGTACAACAGCACCCCCTCCTCCCCCGCTCAAAGTCTAGTTTGCCCTGGCATCAGGGATCAGTATTTAGGCACCCCAACAACGTTGACTGATGACTCCTCTGCCAGCTCTGCCTGCCCCCTTACTTTAAGCCTCTTGTCCAGTGGCATTGTAGGGGGCATTTGGGTCTGGAGCAGCCATTCAAATGGGGCCTTTACTTTGTTTCAGCCTCTGACTTCTCCCTGCGTAAGTAGACTGTGGGGGTATGATGAACCAACGAACTTAAATTACTATGTATCTCATTTGAGAAAGAAAAATGCCTTTTAGCCGAAAATCCTACAAAATTGTTTAGATTTTTTAATAAACTTTGACTGAAGCTTGGTGTGTGTTTGTGTGTGTGAAGGGAGGGGGGGGGGGGGAAGGATAAAATTCACTTGCAACTCCTTTTATTACGGCACTTCACTAGAACCGCAACATAGTATACGTGTTTTTCGGGGAGGGGTGTCACACCAATCAGTGACGGCAGGACCGGGGGCTTTGTGGCTCAGCCCCTCAACAAAAAAGTGTGTGTGTGTGTGTGTGTGTCCAATTTAATATATTTTGGAGTACCACCACATCAAAACAAATTTGCTGGTTAAAGCAAGTTGAAAGCAAGTTGACTGCCGGGATTTCACATATCATTGAGACATGAATACCATTACATTTCGCGACGAACTGTCTTTGCGAGCATATTGTGAATATATCTCAAGTGAAGGTATGTATATATTACGAACGTATCTTTAGCGAGCATACAAATTGCGAGCATATCTTTTGCAAACATTTAAGATTGCGAACATATAGTTACCGAACTAATTTGTTTCCGAACATGTATGTTTCGAACATTTATGAATGTGAACATATATTTTCCGAGCATATTAGTTTTCCGAACATATAATCTTCGACCATATTGTTTCCAAACGTTAGTTTGGCAAGCATATTATTCTCCGAACTTAATTTTTATGAAATATATATATATATATATATATATATATATATATATATATATATATATATATATATATATATATATATATATATATATATATATATATATATATATATATATATATATATATATATATATATATATATATATATATATATATATATATATATATTTTTTATATATATATATATATATATATATATATATATATATATATATATATATATATATATATATATATAGGGTATATGAATGAACTTGTATTTTGAAGCTGTGTCTCAAGTCCAACTTCTTGTTAACTTTTACTCGGTTTTTGATTTATGTCAAAGTGAATGGTGGCAGTGTACCGAAACCTCGTAGGAGGACAATGTGACAAAAATATGGGCCCCAAAAATCCTATGGGACCCACATGGGCCAGCCTAGATGTCCATGTGGGTTACATCTGGGGCTCAGGTGGGCATAATTTAGGTTTCACGTGGGCAGACAGTTTATGGGTAGAATATAGGCAATCCGACCACTTATGGGCATTCTGTGGATTTATCAATAGTGGTCAGTTGTTCCATATATGGATCAACTGACCTCATTAGATCGAACCATTAGAATAACTTTCTACATTAATTGCATATCTACATACGTTACTTAGAGAAGTAACTTTAACAAAGTCATACCAGATTCTATTCATTTTGTATTATCCATGCATCAGAATTGGTTCATTGTACACCCAAAATAAAACATTCACTTAATTTGTTTATTTAAAACACAAAATCTGTATCTGTGTTCTGATCACCAATAAAGGAAAAAGAAGAAAGGAAAACGGGAGCAAACTGCTTGCGGATAAATCAAATAAGATATAGTTTTTTTCAAAAACCAAACATCGAAACTCCACCTACTTCAGAGTTTTCTCCCCCGATCTGCCCACATATGCTGCCCATATGGGCATATCTAGATTTTCCCTCAATGATACCCATATGGGCCGACTCATATGCTGCTCACATGAACGTGCCCATATAACACCCATATGGGCGAACCCATATTCTGCCCAGGTATTTCCCATACAGATACCCATATGGGCAGACACATATGTTGCCCACATGGGCATACCCAAGTTTTTCTTATATGATACTCACATGGACCGATCCATATGCCGCCCACATGGGATTACCAAGGTTTTTAAATTTCATTTCTCCATGCTGCCCACACGAGGCCGGCCCATATACCGCCCACATAGGCTTGCCCAGGATTCCCCATGTGGTACCCACATAGGTCAGCTCACATGCAGCTAACATGAGCTTGCCCAGGTTTTCCCCATATCTTGCCACATAGGTCATCCCATATGCAGCCTATATGGGATTACCCAGGTTTTTCCATATGTTGCCCACATGGGCCAGCCCATATACCGTCCACATCGGAATGCCCAGGTTTTTCCCATTTAGGCCAACCCATATGCATGAACTTGCCCAGTGTTTACCTATATGCTGCCCACATGAACTTGCCCAGGTTTGAGTAAAAACCCATATGGGCCAACCCATATTCTGCCCACATGGCCGAATATGGCCCAGGTATTTCCCATATAATACCCGCCATATGTTGCCCACATGGGCATGCCCAGGTTTTTCTCATATGATACAATTCAGCCCACATATTTTCCCCATATGGGCCAGCCCATATGCCGTCCACGTGGCATTACCAGGTCTTTTTTTTTTTCTCTGTATGTTTTCCACATGAGCTTGCCCAGGTTTCCCCCATATGTTGCACACATGAGCCGTTTCTTATGCAGCCCACATGAGCTTGCCCAGGTTTATCCATGTGTTTCCCACATGCAGACATGGGCCTTCCCTCATGCAGCCCACATGAGCTTGCCCAGGTTTTCCCCACACGGTACCCATATGGACAAATTCAAGTAGATCCCATATGGGTTAACCCATATGGGTTCAATATGGGTTGTCCCATGCAAGATGGCTCAGTTCTTACCCAAGTGAGCATGCTACCTGTGTTTTCGAAATATTTCCTACAATGTTTGTAAAATGTCCTTCAATTTTTGTAAAATTAGCTTCATTTTGGGGGAGTTTTCGATAAATGTTGACAAATTTCCAATAATTGTATGAGTCGCCCCCTCCCCCCTCCTCCTCCCTTAGATGCACATATTGGACTGTGATTATTAACAAGAGTTTCATACATTGGCCGGGCTTCAGTGTAATTCAAACAAATAATATGACTTCTGTCCCCGTGTATTGGGACAAATATTACAACTTCTGTCCCTCCCCGCATCCTCCCAGCTGCACTCTCCTACACACACACACATATATATATATATATATATATATATATATATATATATATATATATATATATATATATATATATATATATATATATATATATATATATATATATATATATATATATATATATATATATATATATATATATATATATATATATATATATATATATATATATACACACTATATATATATATATATATATATATATATATATATATATATATATATATATATATATATATATATATATATATATATATATATATATATATATATATATATATATATATATATATATATATATATATATATATATATATATATATATATATATATATATATATATATATATATATATATATATATATATATATATATATATATATATATATATATATATATATATATATATATATATATATATATATATATATATATATATATATATATATATATATATATATATATATATATATATATATATATATATATATATATATATATATATATATATATATATATATATATATATATATATATATATATATATATATATATATATATATATATATATATATATATATATATATATATATATATATATATATATATATATATATATATATATATATATATATATA
>JAIGNY010002894.1:557500-567500 GCA_020152595.1 Chiridota heheva
CTATATGGAGTCGTATATCTTAGCGGCGTACTTTAATACAACTTTGATAAAAGTGACTCCCATCAGGAGCAAGCTTGCGTCCGGGGCCTAGACAGAAGGTTAACAGGTAAACCTTTCTTACTCTTAGTACAGAAGAGGATAACGACGCAACTGTCTTTAAGTGTGTTCTTCTCGCAGCGTGCGAGCAACGCAGAGTTGGCTGATAACCTGTTGGCGAGTACCCAGTAAACGGTTGTAAAATTACCACAGTAACTTTGAGAAAAGATGCTTTCTCATGTCAGGGATATGTTAAATCCCTGCTCATATATAGGTCTACCAGCCTACACGCATTACAAAACTGGTAGGGATGTGCAGCCACACAGAAAGTACCCATTATTTCGACAGCTTTTTTAAGCGGATATCCCAAAACATGACAACAACAAATCCTGACGTTATTACATATGAATATATCCCTACCTGAATGAAGTTTGATCCGTCAGATTTCCTTTAGGAAACATCTTCATAGCTTGCAAGAATGTGGACATCTTTTCTGCCGAAACTTGTCTGATCGTCTGCATTTGAGGATTGTCTTTTAAAAACTCCGGATTGTACAAGTGCTTGTTAAGATATGCAGCGGTGTATGGCTCATGCCATATTTGCATGCCATCGACGAAACTCATGCATTTCGTGAATGCTGTTGAAACAGTCCTTGGAACGCACCAAAGGAATATTCGAATTTGTGAATCTGCGTTCTCCGCCATTCCAAATACTGATGTTAATATTCCTTACCGTGAGAACTTAGGATTAATGTTTTAAAATTTGATTCCAGTTAACGTAAATTCACTTTTCTGATTTACCCGTTAACATAAAACCAGCTTAAGGTACATTTACTGTTAAGTTACATGTAATGAACAAGAAAGTAAACAATAGTTTTGCAATAGATTTGAGTTCAATAATTTAATCAGTGTCGTCTGTAATCAATCGATACTGATATTTTCAAGTATCCACCTCGTTCACGCTATATACACTATTTACAATATAA
Organism: Chiridota heheva; assembly: GCA_020152595.1. Taxonomy (NCBI): domain Eukaryota; kingdom Metazoa; phylum Echinodermata; class Holothuroidea; order Apodida; family Chiridotidae; genus Chiridota; species Chiridota heheva. Next base: position 558,522 of record JAIGNY010002894.1, read on the forward strand.
AGATTAAGCTCCTGTAAAATACGTACACTCCATTCATTCCGTAGAGTGTAATTCAGATTTAAGCAATTCAATGAGGACTTTGCATGCTGGCGTGCAGTTTATTATCAAACTCTTGAATTAAAAGGTCAAAGGTTTACTGACTTGGGATCATGGCATGTTATTGACATAGTTCAAACTGGATATATTCTATCTCCATCGTGTAACATCTGTTCAAGTCACAATAAGTAGGGTGATAGCGATAAAAACTCAAATAGTATATATTTCTGTTCCGATGTTGATCATTGTAAAGTTTAACAGTTTGCTTCACGCTCCCGATTATGAGATCGAGACATGCGCAATGACCATAACCTAAACTGTTAAAAATTGCAACCGTTAATTTTTATTTTGCTTTTTAAATTCTGTTATTCTAAAGTTGCATACATTAAAAAATTGATACTGAAATTGATATTGCTGGAACTTTCTTCGTATAATTTCTTTTGCTGGTGACAAAAATGTTAAAATCTTCTTTTCAGAAACTATTGCGATGATTTTGTAAAGATTACTTTTAAATTCCCTGGTGAAATTCTGATTTGTACTTATGATCATAGTTTTATTGCACCAATAAAATTAGAATATTTCGCACGCATTTTCGTACCTTTGGCGTAAATCTATTTTACCGTTTTGTATTTCTTTAGAGAGATTCGAATTAGGAAAGATGCATTGTGGGTTATAATGACAAGAAATCTTCCGATTGGGAGATCTCCCGATCGGGAGCGTGGACCGGACTGGTTATAGAAAAACAGTTTTCTGCAATCCTGCACTTTATGTAAAACCATACCTTTACGGATACTCGTTAATCAGTCTTGGGCGAATGATCGTGCTCAGATAATGCTCACAGATTGGAAGGATAGATTGAAAAAGATATGGCGCACTTGAAAAGAAGGGGGTAGGGGAGGGCATGACATTTAAAGATTTATACACGGAACAGTTATGTTTGCCAACGCATATCAAACACCGGATGTCGTTCATCTCTACACCCAAGACATGTAACGTAACATAGCAAGATGGCTAAGAAGGGTGAGTCACCCCTTAAAAAGCCCAAACTAACACCACCACCTGACCACAGCAAAAATAAAAAAGTCCAAGACGCCCAGAGTTAGTAAAGAATTTATCAATGTTAACTTTGAAATTGTGAACAGAATTGGAGCTAACTACCCACTCAGGCAAAGCATTCCACTCATTTCTTTGCGAAAGGCTGAAATGCCAAATATCTATCCGTGATAACTCTTTGGTCAACTTCAAGCTGTTACCACGTGTCAAATGAGGATAAGCTGAAACATGCAAGAAATTACAGGAAGTCAAAGCATCACTATCAGTTAGAAATTTAAAAACCTGAATCATATCGCCACAAATTAAGGAAACCATTGACCAGTGAATGATCTGGTACAACATCCTTAACAATGGACTCCATGACCTTGCACACAACACTAGTAAGACTCACTGGCCTATAGTTACAGGGCAATCTGTGGTCACCTTTAAAAAAAAATAGGAGTGACATTAGCATTTCTCCAATCACTAGGAACAACACCAACATCAAAACACTTTGAAAAAATAATATTAGGGGGGACAGAAAGAACATCAGAACACTCACGTAAGACAGCAGGATGTATACCATCTGGACCGGGTGCTTTATTTGAATTCAAACCCTTCAACTTCTTATACACAACATCAACTGGAAAATTAAAATCCCTAATGGATACTAGAGAGCGCATAATCCACAACATCATCAGCAAGGGACTCCTTAGCAGAAAACGACACAAAGTAGCCATTCAAAACCTCAGTCATATCCTTACCACTATTGATAGTAACACCGTCATTACCCTGAAGGTGATCAATAATCCCCTTGTGTGTTTGTTTTTTGCTTTCAGTGAACATAAAAATGAAATAACTTAGAATGAATCTTAAAGAAATATTCCCATTTTTTTTCGTAACGTTTCATAAGAAAGAGAATTTTTTTAGATATAATTCAGAACAAAAATCATGTTGATATGTTATTCCTACCAGGAGATATTCAAATTTTAAGGTTCACAAAAACGCCAATAAACGAATAGGAAAAGGCTTAGTACAATATCACAGCAACACATTCTCTTACAAAGTTTATGTATTTCATTAAAATCTGTCATCCTTTTTATTAGTAGAACCTGCTAGAAAAATATATGTATGAAAGTTAGGTATTTATATTTATTGCCATATATAACCTACTTCAATTACTTTTGGAAAATCATTTCTAATTAAACAGAAAGGAACAATTAACGTTCAAAGAAATACATAAATATTTGCAATGAAATTATCTCTATGACATCATCAACCACGTATTCATCATACTCTACAAAAATGCAATCACGAAAACTTAAAAAATCCATGTCTCCTAAACGGAATATGATATCAACCTGATTTAGTACCAAATTGGCTCTAAAAGTATGCTCTTTTAAATGAAATTTTACCTTTAAATTCCTTTAACCTCTTTGGACGAACGTTTAAAAAAAAAAAAAAATAGTATCTCTTGTCAAACCCTTTGTAAACTTTTCTCCTTTTTCCGAACAGCCCGCAAAACCTCCCGAGACATCCACACTGGCCGATTACGCCTACATACTTTCTTTAATGGGACAAAGCTATTCACACCCTCCAAAATTTTGGTTCGGAAAAAATCCCATGATTTAGCAGGATCTAAGTCACAGAGCAATCCAATCGAATGACAATTTATCTTGAAGTGCAGCAAAGTCAGCATTTTAAAATCTAAAACCAGTTTATAAGCTGGAGAAACTTTGGTAAAACAACACATATCAAAACTAATGAGGTCATGATCACTACATCCTACCTTACCGCTACTTAGCACATTTCGAACCATACATTCTTCACTACTGTAAATCAAATCAAGACAATTACTACCACGCGTGGAAAACAACACATGTTGGGTGAAAAAGCAGTTGGATACAACTTCCCGAAAATCTTTACCATGTGAACCACTAGTACAGAGATTAGGATCAATTTATGGAAAATGTATTAAGTCTGTGTGTTCAAAAATTTGTTTTGTGCAGTATTATGCAATAACAATAACTGCATGAGCGCTGCGCCGCTTGCTTACCAATACCGCGTAGAAGTTTACCCCAACCCCACCCCTTAGTTACGCAGATGTTGTTGCTAGGAAAATTTAGCGGTGATTGGTTGAAAAAGCTATCCATCATCTAGCTTAAAGAAGTTAATTATTGCTTGTTACGATGTACTGCATATACAATGATGGGTGGGTAAAGGAAGTTTAAAGGCCTATAAAGGCTATCGTCTCTATAACCGTTGAAGTAAATATATTTCAATTCGTGTGTTTTGATTGGTTGAAACACTATTGTTCAATGTGTACTTAAATTGATAAGCCAATCATAATCGTTTTGGAATAAAATGTACGCCGCCACATTTTAATCACGATAGATGGCCTCTTATGAAGTATAATTAATGAATGAGGGAAATGTTTATGAAGTGAATAATTTGTTTGTTTTTAAATAAGTCTGGAAAATCATTTTCGTCGGGAAAATTTGACTTACACTCCCTGGGCTCGAAGTCAAGTTACGCCCCCTGGGAGGGGGTAGAAAAACAAGTTTCCAATTGGGCAGATTTATAAAGGGTGCCGGAAGCCTTGTTGGCTGGCTGCCTAATGTTTCTTTTCTTTAGAATTACTGAGTTATCACATGTTACTCTGTTACAGGCCTCATTAGCCACGAACAATTTTTGAAGCCCGCAGCCCTTGCATTATATAAAGCGATGAAATGCATGAAAGATTTTCATTAAACCAACAGCTTAGCCACTTAACGACTTCTCTAAAAATATCTAACGCTCACATTTTCTTTTTATATTTATTGTCTTCTGATACTTCTGCTATAGATGGATTTCATCACGTGACTCATCTCATCTGGAAGCCATTTTGCCGACAGCGTTGTTGCGTTCCACGCATTTTCACACAGCTCAGTCACATCACACGTACAACAAACATACTACATGCTAACCTACCAGTACCACTTCAGCGAATTTTAGTAACTACAATTTTTGTTCGCGGCGGCGATTTTACTTCATATTTTCCTAACGTTTTGTATATTCACCGGGTATGCGAAGAGTAACTTTTACGTGAACGCCATCTGAATATTCGTTATACGCAGACAAAGCCTACATACCTGGCATAAAGTGCTCACTGCAAATCCTATACCGTAAGTTTAAAAGACGTTGCGTCGTACAGCAGAAACCAACTTTGAACGTCGATCAGGCTTAGCTGAAAATCGAGAAAACGTCTATTTATTCACCGGTGTGATAGTAAATTTTGCCCCCGGTAAATGTAGACCTCGGTCCTTATTTCCTAAGTAATGTCTAAGGAAGTTGGTCCCCTTCGGACTGATTTTACTAGGTAATTTACTAGTGTAACTGTACGGTTCCTTCAATTAATTTTGTGTACGGAAGTGATAAGCTAATACCGAAGTTGTTAATATTTATGTACAGAATACAGCGCCGTGAGTCGTAGAATTTACCCACGAACAGAAAATGGCTTCCAGAAAGCTCTTCGGTGAAAAAGAAATATAATCTATTCTTCGATCTGTGCAGTATCCATCGGGATACACTAAAGAAAGAAAAAAAGCGTGCTTTACGCAAAACGGCTGTGAGATTAACTGAGAAGGAAGTAGAATGGCTTTTTCTTGCAAAAGGGGGAACAAGTTGTTGTCTCCAAATTTCCTAGGAAAGAAGGGCCGGGCCCAAATTTTCTAGTGGACCATTTTTACTATGAGGGGGACCAAATTTACTGGATGGCTACGACTTAATTGTCTGGGGCCCAAATTCCCTAGGAAATAAGGGCCGGGGGTCAAACTTTACTAGGGGAGAGGGGGGGGGGCAAAGTTTACTTTTACACCGGCAAACGTCTATCAGTGCAACCAACGGCACAGCAAGATTTCGGCATAACTATCTTACAAAAATTATCTTATATAACAACATGCAAGCGTTTGTAAGTCTAAATAAGTGTACAGCAGACGATCGTTCTCGCCCGACAAAATGGCGATGTAAACAAAGATACGTGGCCTCATGACGTCAGTTGAAACACCCTAATAGAAGTTACCAGAAACCAAAATTTTGTGTCGTTCCGATACCTTATTTTTGTAAAGCTGTTGTAGTGCAGGTTAAATGATAACGTTATTTTATGGACTCCTGTTATTCCTTACATAATAGTTAACATCTGAGGATCTGCTTAGGTTCATTTTGTTATGCAGTGAGACCTCATTTGAATTTCAAGTCAGCATGTTTCATGGCCCCTTCCTCTCTAAACAGAGAAATGTTAAATAGTATAGTCATATAAAGCAGGTTTGTAAGCAACAGAAACTTTGAGCCCCAGTTGTGTGGATGACTCTTTGATGTTAAGTTTTTCCCCTCCCCTACTGGGGAGGGGGGGGGGGGTGAATCTTTGATAGATAGGTGCTAATACACTATAAATATCTGTAATTTAAATTAAAAAAATTAAATGCCACGCCTACAATTCGTTTTTGTACCAACCTTAACATCTTCTTTATGCTAAAGATGATGCAAAACAGATATATGGTTATCAAAATATGAGCATTTGAAGATGTTTATATTTTGCCCGCCCACTCAATAGGGACCATCTATGGGTCATGATGCATCTATGTGACAATTATGACATGGCATATATATATACTGTTCAGCCTGAGATATCGTGTTTACAAGTGTAGCCCCTCTAACTCCACATTGTCAGGATGGAGGCTAGGGTGGGGAGCTACATGGAATATTACACTTTAATAACAAAAACAACAAACACAAATTAAATTCAAAACTATTAAATCATGTTTTTAACTCAAAATTTGCAAATCACAAACAATGCAACTTTACTTAACAGAATTATAAAATTAAGTGAACATTACTGTATTAAAAAACCAAACATTATCAAAAGGAGAAAGTGAGGAATTGGCTGGTCAGTGAATGATAGGTTAACCACAAGTATGTTTCTTTGAATAGTGAGTAAGTACATTGTAAGAGGTATCATTATATCCATATAAGGTATAAAATAGGCGAATGAGGAGATCATTTGCATGAATAAGTACATCACCAGGAATAATCACTGAATGATAATGCTGCTAGGATATAAGCTGGTAAATAATTGCATGGTTAAAGGGACATAAGGAGAAAAGATAAAGATGGGTCGTGAGTTGGAAAGTATCTCTTACACAAGCAAAGCGTCACAGACACACACCTAAACACATACATTTTGGCAGCGACTGCATAGGTTCCTGATATAAATGGATCAAAACTTGCGGCAGGCCACACGAACATCTAAATGTCAATACATTGGTCACGCATCGATTGCGGATTTGAGTTTTATTTGCCCCACCTAGTTACCACGTTGGGTAACTAGGTTTATTTTCCCCATATAGTTACCACGTTGCTATGGTGGGCGTGGCCTATTGTCGTATATAACAGCATATTTCGCCTTTAACCCTTGCAATATCAGTGTTTAACAAAGAGAGATTTTGATTCTCACGGTATTTATTACCTTGTGTCTTGTTTTAAAGCCTACAAAAATAGGTTATTTGAACAATGGAAGGCTTATCTTCTGCCGATTCTCAGAAACCTTGCAGCTGTGTCATCTCATTTAAATCAGGTTTCTAATTGGATTAAGGTCAATCTCATAGATACAATGTTAAAGTCACGACGTAAATTCTTTCATTGGTTATTCATTACTTATGCCTTACACCGATTGTTTTTTTGTTTTTTTATAAGTATAGGCGTGTCTTCTACCTGCCTCTGGTGAGAGTCACTTTGGGTTCTTGGTTTTTTTTTCCCTTTTTTTTCTTATTCGTAACTCTAAGTGTCAGCATGGTACCGGATGCTGGGCATTAGTCATTTCATTTTTCCTTGCTTGGCTGAGGTGGCCAGTAGCCATTTCAAAATTTAATCATTTAAAATCAAACTTAATTTACCTGACATGTAAATCGAGCCAGCCCTTGCGCTGGTTATCGATAGGTAACGTTAATGGCTTGTAAATTATTTCATGTACCTGCCCTAACCAACCTACGGTGTTGCAGCGGTTATCATACATGTCTACAGACCACGAGGTCCTGGTTTTAAGCCTGGGTTGGGTAGACACGCCAGTGCACCACAACTGGTTATCAAATGCCGTGGACATTGACTTGGTTGTCGATGTTATGTCTGTCCGTACGTCGTACCTGTGTTCTCGTCCGGGTCGTATTAAGCGTTTCGTGATAGCATTGTTACCATCATAATCGATTACGCAGGTGACGACCCCGTCATTGTAATTGTGTGTTCACTCGTCGTCGTCGTCGTACCTGCCTTAGAGCGCATTTTCGATTACAGAGCTTGGATTGGTAACATCGAAGATATGAGGAGTTGGTTTTGAGTAGTTGATAGTAACGAAAGCAAGTTTTGCTTACTGAAGAATTACACGTGTATACTATTTGTGAACTCTACTAACTTTGCTGATTACTGAAGATAAATTGGAGATAATCAAGAAATCAAGTAAATAAATCTACCGTACGAACTGTTTTACCAATGTTTATCAAGAGTATTCTTTCATCTTGAGTGATGTTGGCTCGTTAATATACATCCGCTTATGCGAATAAATTATATAGTTTTTGTAAAATTTCTCTTAGTGGACAACACACTGCAAACTAAGCATTTTGACTTTTTTATGATGCCTGGAAAACCATAGTTCGACACTATTTCCGTACTTAGAGAGGTTGATCTCCAGAAATAGGGGATATGTTCTTCACTTTCAGGTTGGACTGTTGGAGTGTAAAATAAATTACATCAGTTCCAGATTGATCCTTAAATATCCTTACCCGTGAATTAAAAACGTATTAATTTTCAAACAAGACTGAAAGCCCGAGGACAGAGTTTTCCACTTTCAGGTTAGTGAGTAAAATAAATTACACCAGTACATATACTACTTTTTAAGAAAAAAAAATCTTCAGGGTGTGGTATTCATCTTGTTTTAAACGTTGATTTTCAAATGTGGCCTGTCAGTTAAGCCTACGACATTTTCCCGCAGTCCCCTCTCCACTTGGGTTAAATATAGTTTGCAAGTAACATACATATTTTTTGCTCTTTAATTAGGTTGAATACGTGCTTCATACATCTCAGAATAAGATTGCATGGACTCCTCGACGCACTTCGCAATATCTGGGCCTAGGTCCTTCGTCTCTAAGTGTTGGGTTGGATCACTCTTAAGAAAACAAGAGCTTCTAAATGCTCTCGAGTATGCTGATGACAATCCGCCACCAATAGTCGTGGTGAAACACGCGTTCCATTGCTGGACGACTTCTTGACTTGCATCCCATTTCAAGAGGTTATCATTCCACGGGAGATCAAGAAGTTGGAAGTACTTCGGGAGGATCAGTTCAGGAAAGTTTATTAAGTCGTCTGCATCTATAATGATTGGTTTATTATCCATCTCTTCCGCCATTTTCCATAGCCTATAACTTGCTTTGAAGAATTCTTTCGATTGAAAGCAGGGGATATCCTCAATGAGATCAACATTATCATAATCCTGACTTTGAAGCATCTCAGTAACCGCCATTTTCTTCCATGATGGATACACTTTTTTTGGATCTCGGATTAAAAAGGTGTGGCGATAACTTACATTTGGAAGATAGTCTAGAGCGTCATCAATACTGAAGGCCATATCTTTGCAAAATACATACTTCTTGTTGTTTGACGGGGCCTCATCGAGACGCTGTTTCACCCATGGATAGCTACGAAGAAAGGTGAAAGAACTTTACACAAATTGTCACATATTGGACACGCATTACAAATAAATGGTTATATATACATATATTGTGGGAAAAGGGCTACCAGAAATCAGGGGTATAAGAAAGAGTACCCCAGGCCCAGGGACCCGCGACCTCGATTTTGACTATATTATAGCGGGGAAAAAACATGGCA
>JAIGNY010002894.1:572500-655000 GCA_020152595.1 Chiridota heheva
TATCGATATACGAATAATACATTGATATTCGAATAATATATTGATATGCGAATAATACATTAATATACGAACAATATACTGATATGCGAATAATATATTGTTATACGAATCATATATCAATATACGAATAATATATCGATATACGAATAATATATCGATATACGAATAATATATTGATATACGAATAATACATTGATATACGAATAATACCGTGATATACGAATAAAATATTGATATACGATAATATATTGATATACGAATAATATATTGATACGCGAATACTATATTGATATACGAATAATATATTGATATACGAATGATATATTGACATACGAATAATACATTGATATACGATTAATACATTGACATACGATAATATATTGATATACAAATAATACATTGATATACGAATAATATATTGATATACGAATGATATATTGATATACGAATAATATATTGATATACGAATACTATATTGACATACGAATAATATATTGAACAACACACTGACATACGACAACATATTGATATACTAATAGTATACCGATATACGAACAATACATCAATATACGAATTATATATTGATATACAAAAATATATTGACATACGGCAATATATTGACATACGACAATATATTAATATACGAATAATACATTGATATACGAATAATACATTGATATACGAATAATACATTGATATGCGAATAATACATTGATATACGAACAATATATTGATATACGAATACTATATTGATATACGAATACTATATTGATATACAAATACTATATTTATATACGAATAATATATCGATATACGAATAATATATTGATATACGAATAATATATTGATATGCGGATAATATATTGATATACGAATAATATATTGATATACGAAAAATATATTGATATACGAATAATATATATATATATATATATATATATATATATATATATATATATATATATATATATATATATATATATATATATATATATATATATATATATATATATATATATATATATATATATATATATATATATATATATATATATATATATATATATATTTCCCAACTCATTTATTGTATCAACTTTAAAATTCATATACAAAAATTATAATATAAAAATAATATACAGTAACATATTCGAAAATATATGAAAAATAACAAAGACTGTAGAGGATGATAGCCGGTATTATTTTACACCGTATTGTTTTTGCAATGCAAATATTTGAAACAATAAATGAGATGAATAAAAAAGAGGCTGAAGTCATAAATAAAAGACACTATTCAATGCAGTAAATTCCAAACGATGGCCGTATTGCAATAGAGTAAACAAAACTTAAAATAAACAGAGGATCAAGAGGATACTCTTGACTAACTAGGCAAGCTAATATCAATTAACTTAAAAACAAAATGACAGTATATAACAAGGAATCTTAAAAGAACAGGAGTTTACAATTACAAAAGGCATTTTCTAAGTCCTTGAATGGAATACAACGAGTAGAATACTTAGATACAATGCATTTTTCGATTTCGAGAGCAAACTTAAATTTATGTGTGATTTCGATCAACAAAGGGGGCTCAGAAACAAGCTTTTTACCATATAAATACTATTTTAGGTGAAAAATAAGAAAGTTATAAGGATGTTTACTTAATGATTTATACCCGAAAAATATATCCTGCTTAGAAAAGACAAAAATTCTTCCTAAAAAGCTCAGTTTAACATCAAAAATAAAATTAGACACTAATTCACAAATCCAAAATAAATGATCAATGCTTTTATCGCCAATACCACAAAAGGAACATAGATAATCATTACTTAAATGTAAACGGAAAATGTAAGTATTCGTCCCAAAAATACTGTGAACGAACCGTAACTGAAAGTACTGTAATTTAGTCTCCCTAAGGGAGGCAAAAGGGGCTAGAAAAATTGACTGCCAATTTAAGTCTGTGTTAAACAGATTTTCCCACTTGACAAGGGCCCTAGGTTGAGTACATAATGGTGATATTAAGTTACCATAAATAAAACGAGATGATGATGGTTGGTTGTTTACAGGTATATCAATAGCACTACAAACGATAATATTTAGATTTTGCTTCCAAAGTCTTGGGATAGCAGAAATGACACTATTATAAATAGTGAATGGGAAGGGATTAAGATCAAATTTATTAATAAGTTGGTCATAGCTGAGAAAAGTAGAATCTGACACTAAATCATTTATCCTAATGACACCCATAATATGCCATTCTTCAGTTCTTTATAATAAAAAGATAAATTATCAATTTTAATGAAATGATTATTCCAAATAATCTGATTCATAAAATTATTATTGGGAATACTATAAAATGCATGTGACCATGCCGAAGAGCCTAATAAATACATTTAGAATTATAATATCATCAGATTTAAAGTTACATTTAAAAATGAATTTCTTGCCATAATTCTTTAAATAGGAGTCAAAAAATAGTTTCCAGTTAGCATTTGTATCATTAATATATCTTTAAACCCATGAGCATTTTAAAGAACGAATAAAGGAAAGAATATGTGGGGCCCTTAAGCCACCCCTGCGATAAGGAGAAATTAAAGTATTACAGCGAATTTTATCAGGCTTACCATTCCAAATAATTTTTGAAAATTAGGCTTTCTAGATCTTTAATAAAAGAGGCAAGGGGATTAGGAAGGATTTGAAACAAGTAAACAAACTGAGAAATACCAAATGTCTTGACAATAGTAATTTTTCCTAAAGGGGTTAAATCCCTAGAAGACCATATATTTAAAAGTCTTTTCAGACGGGATAGTTTAGGAGGAAAGTTTAACCGAAATATATTATCAAAACAATAATCAAACGTAACCCCAATATAGTTACAGTTACTACATAATACATTGATATACGAAAAATATATTGACATACGACAATATATTGACATACGACAATATATTAATATACGAATATTACATTGATATACGAATAATACATTGATATACGAATGTAACATTGATATGCGAATAATACATTGATATACGAACAATATATTGATATACGAATAATATATTGATATACGAATAATATATTGATATACAAATACTATATTGATATACAAATACTATATTGATATACCAATGATATACCATTCCAAATAATTTTTGAAAATTAGGCTTTCTAGATCTTTAATAAAAGAGGCAGGGGGATTAGGAAGGATTTGAAACAAGTAAACAAACTGAGAAATACCAAATATCTTGACAATAGTAATTTTTCCTAAAGGGCTTAAATCTCTAGAAGACCATATATTTAAAAGTCTCTTCAGACGGGATAATTTAGGAGGAAAGTTTAACCGAAATAAATCATCGAGACAATAATCAAACGTAACCCCGAGTACAGTAACTGGACCAGTGGCCCATAAAAAAATCAAAATTATTTAAAAACGTGGCTTATTAGAAGCAAGTGGATCAAGGGGGAAAATATAGGATTTATCATAATTAACTTTTAAACCAGATGCTTTCTCAAACTTAAAAAGGGCACTAACAGTAGCACGAAGGCTATCTTGAGACCCATCAATGGAAAAATACAGGTATCATCAACATATTGTGACATTTTAAATTAATTATAAATAAAGATAAACCATGGATAGCTAAAGATGAGTTTTATAAATAGATAGAATCTCAGAACATATAATACAAATGTATGGGCTAAGTGGGCAACCTTGACGAACTCCCCTGGTAATCTTAAAAAAAGGAGGAGGAATAACCATTATTGCATACACAAGCAGAAGCATTATTATTTATGGTGTGTATCCAATTAATGAAACTATTATTGAAATTAAAAAACCTAAGACATTCAAAAACAAACTTCTATTCAAGACGGTCCAACACTTTCTAAAAATTAATAAAAAATAAAAAACCAGGAACATCATTGTTATTGCAATAATCGATAGTATCAAGGTTAAAACGAATGTTCTCTCCTATAAACCTGTTTTTAAGAAAACCGGTTTGATTTAAATTAATAATCTTATCAATAACATTTTTAAGGCTAAAGGGAAGGACTTTGGAATCAATTTTATAATCAACATTCAAAATAGATATAGGACGGTAGTTTTGTTACAAAAAGATGATCTTTACTAGGTTTTGGTATTAAGGAGAAAAAGGCACGACCCTGTTTGTTTGATAAACGAGAAATATCATAAACATAATTAGGTGAATTAACAACAAGTGTGTTTATCTGTGGCCAAAAAAACTTACAAAATTCGGCAGTGAGACCGTCAGTCCCAGGGCATTTATTATTGAAAAAAGAACTTATAGATACATGGCATTCCTCGGGGGTTAAGTAATCGTCGCAGCTGAGCGAATTGTCCTGAGATTTAAAATAACGGTTACAAGGAATGTTGTCAAGCAAGGATTTGGGATCATAGTTATTACTAGTATACAATGATTTATAAAAGGGATGGAGTTCAGATAAAATATTATTACTATCAGATATCAACACATTGTTATCATTTTTTAATTTACGAATAACACTGTTAGCTTTGTTTCCAGTTTCTAGATTTAAAAAATATTTCGTATTGCGCTCCACTTGCCGCACCCACCTTGCCCTGGATCTGATTATAATGCCTTGAAGTTTAAACTCGTAAAGTTGTTCTAATTCATAACGTGCCAATAATAAATCGTTAAAAACCTCAGGCGATTTTGTTACATAATGAGATTGCTTAAACAGTTAAAGGAGAAAATGTTACGGGAAAGTTTATTCTACCGACATCTCCTCTCTTTAGCCTTTCGTTTACTGTAAGATATACTGATATTACGTATACGATATTTAAAAAATTCCCAGCGAAATGAAAAATGTTCATTATTAAGAGAGTTGGACAAAGTAGAAATAATATTAGAAATTGTAGAGGTGTAATTCAAATCAGACAATAAAGCATTATCAAACTTCCAAAAACCAGGACCCCTCTTATTATCATAAATGTTTAAGTCGAGGTTAACCAAAAAGTGATCTGAATTAATACCGGGGGAAATATTACTATTACTAACAAGATAAATAAGATTACGGAAAATTAAGAACAAATCTAGTCTACACTTTATATTACGATTTATACTAGAATGCCATGTGAAATCATTTCTGTGAGGATTTCTGTCCCACCAAACATCTACAGATCGAAAGACGCCATTAAGTTAATACATGAGTCCCTGGAGGGAAAATTGATACTACGGTTTCCCCCTATTTTATCAATATCTAAATTAAACACGAAATTAAAATCGCCTCCTAAAATAAGGTTAACATTATCAAAGAGTGGAAGTTGAGAATTAACAAGATTAAAAAAAGTTGGATCATCGATATTGGGACCATAAATACAGACTACAGTAAAGTACTGATTTGAAATACATATATCAACAATAATCAAACGCCCATTATTACAAGAGTATAAATTGTTTACCTTTAAATGACAATTTCGGATTAAATACAATATACACACCCGGCTGTTATTAGTGCCATGATTGTATACAATTTCTCCACCCCACTCGTCTTTCCAAATATTCTCATCGGCCTTTGTACTGTGGGACTCTTGTATTAGATAAATATCTTTATTGCGTGCGTGTAAAAAAGAGAAAACCTGTCTACGTTTCTTAGCTTGCCGGAGTCCTCTTACATTGAAAGAAGAAGAGGACAAATCACCCATTTTTAAACTGGATGAAAGTAATCAAAGGCGGTGTTGATCAAACATTAATGGAATTTACTGCATTGTTAGAAATACATTAAGGAAGCATACTATGAAGCTTATATGGAAAGTAGTTTCTAGTACTTTTGGAAAAATAAACCATTATTGTACTTGTGAAAATAAACAAAACATGCTCCTTGATGCATGATATATACAATAAGATTGAGTTGGTTGCAAAAAAGAAAAGAAAAAACCTGAATAAAAAAACATGGTTACGAAAGGTAACCTAAACGGTGAAAAAACACCAAATGAACGGTAAAGTATTGGTATGTCGGCTGGTGAATGGGCTGCAGAGCACTACATTGTTAAGATGCAAACAAAACCTGACCTGTGCCCAGTTATTTGAAGGCTAAGCTAAATCAAAATGAGCATAACCTACATAGTGGAATACCAAAAAGTATAGAATTCCGTCACATGAATAAAACATTAATAGATTGGCGAAAAAAATCACTTTAACACCCAAGTCCACAAGTTAAATTGCATTTGAATATAAAATACGCTAAACGAATAAAGTAAGGTTGAACTTGCAGGGAAAGTGTATGGTTTTTCATTGGAAGACCGCCAACGGCCCGCTGCGAATTTAAGTTTTGTCCCAGCCTGGTACAGCTCTTTCACCTTCTGGGCATAACGACGCTTTTCGGCCAAGTCCACTTTAGTAAGGTCATCAACCAAAAAAAAACTTTTCTTTTCCAAACTTCTTTTGCCTTCTTCATAAGGGATATTTTGTCTTGAAAGTTGGCCACTTTAAAGAGGATGTGACGGTCCCGTCCTTGCACTAAGCGCCCGTCTCGATAGGCCCTCTCAATTCGTGCGTCGGGCAAATCCGCTTTCGCTAGGAGGTCTTTAACTATTTTCAAACAGACCTAACCTTTGGCAGTTTCGTAGCCGACCAAACGAACGTTATAACGTCTGGACTGACGTTCCTGATTGCTTAACTGGGCACTGTGATTTTCTTGCTTTTCTTCCAACGATTTAATTCTAGTTTCCATATCAGTGCATTTTTCTATCAGAGTTTTGTTTTCTGCTTGAAGTAATTTAATATGTTTGCTTTGTTCGGCTAGCCTTCTCTCAAAATCATTACGTATCTTTATTAGTTTCGAATAAATTAGCTCAATTGAGGAGTTGAGATTCTCCTCATACTTTTCTGAAAAGCCTTTACTGGCTTCAATGTCTTCAACGTCTTCCCCATCCTCGTACACAGATGTAACGTTAGGCTGGCTTAACGATAGGGGGAAAATGGAGAACCAGTGCTACCTCTGTTTCTAGCGGCTTTACTGCCTATCGGTCGTCCTTGTGGCATCTTAATTAGTAAAGTAAGGATATTTCCTTTCTCTGCAAATGTGCAAATGCCAAAAGAAGGTAAATAGGTCACCGCAGCCCCAAAAAGAAACGTGTTACTCCTCCGCCATACCAAGCTCGTTCAATCCAATTATTATTATTATTATCATTATTATTATTATTATTATTATTATTATTATTAGTAGTTATTATTATTATTATTATTATTATTATTATTATTATCATTATTAGTAGTTATTATTATCATTATCATTATTATTATTATTGTTATTATCATTATTATTATTATTATTATTATTATTATTATTATTATTATTATTATTATTATTATTATTATTATTATTATTATTATTATTATTATTATTATTATTATTATTATTATTATTATTATTATTATTATTATTATTATTATTATTATTATTATTATTATTATTATTATTATTATTATTATTATTATTATTATTATTATTATTATTATTATTATTATTATTATTATTATTATTATTATTATTATTATTATTATTATTATTATTATTATTATTATTATTATTATTATTATTATTATTATTATTATTATTATTATTATTATTATTATTATTATTATTATTATTATTATTATTATTATTATCATTATTATTATCATTATTATTATATTATAATTCATTATTATTATTATTATTATCATTATTATTATTATCATTATTATCATTAGTATTATTATTATTATCATTGTTATTATTATTATCATTATTACTATTATCATCATTATTATCATTATTATCATTATTATATTTTCTATTTGGGGTGCAGAATTTTTTTCGGGGAGGGAGGATTGTCCCCAAATGCCCCCGCCGTGGCTACAGGGCTTGGTTAGGGTGATAAGCTCATTCTATTTCAAGGGGCCTTACAACTATTTTTAACAGACCTTTTAACTATTTCTAACAGTCTAAGGTGGCTTTAAGTTCGCACAAGGACAAACATGTTTCGGAAAATATCATAGTTATTTATTCATTATCATGGCCGTATGAGGCGGGGAGAGGGGGCCGGGGATGTTTACCGAATAAGCCAGTTTGACTGAATCAACAACTTCTTTGCTATTGTCTAATTGAGGCCTATACCAGTATACTATGATTTTCAAAGTAATTTTTATATAATGAACTAGTTTAAGGATGATAAGCAAATACGCACAAAGTTCCATGCATATAAGGCCTCTCATAGAAATTAAGTTACACCCCTGGGTCACCATTCAGGAGTGGAGGGGATGATTCCTGGATACAAGCAGAAAAATTGCACTGATAAAGTAGGTCACTGAACATGTCACAGTAGGCCTGGCCTAATGTTATTAGCCCAACCTGGGTTAGAGTTGGGGTTAAGTTTATAGTTAATGGCTCAGGCTAGGCCTCTCACGTTAGGCTAGGCTACTGTGACTGAAATTAAAATTGAGAATGTTAAGCAAAGTCTCTTCCCAGTCTCGTCTGCTTATAAATTTGAATGGTGAAATTAGATGCAATACAACAACAAAATATAAATACTATAATTTTAGGATAAGATTAATCGGTAATTTACCTGTTATGTCAATCAACTACAGCTGTGGTCACTGAACACCAAGTGTTTAAATTAACCTATTTGAACACTAAATGGCGTTCTCTCTCTGTTACATGACAATTACATGTAAATTTGTTCACAAATAGAACACGTTTATGTGTGCACAATTGGACGTTTTGTGTTCGGATAGAAAACTTAATGTTTTTTATTAGAACACCAAGACGCATTCTAAAATTGTTACAGTTTTGGTGTTCAAATAGTGTTCAATTGAACACTTGAATTTGCAGTGTGCCCAGTCATACATCACAAATTTCGCATGAAATAAAAATTGATTAAACTTTGATCAGCCAGCCATAATTCAAAAACTATAAAGGTCTTTTTTTCAAAATTCTAAAACTGATCTGCTCAGATTCCAACCAATATAAGAAACTGCTACGTCCACAGACCTATAAAGATAGCCTATATGATCAGTAGATACTGTATATTTACCAGAAAGAATTTTATGTTGTGAAGATAAAAAAGTCTTTCAATTACCATAGTTTCCGAGCCTGACTAACCAAATTTTGAAGATTTGTGAATGAATTGAATGAAGAAGTGAATATAAAAGTTTGAGTGTTGTGCTGTCGTTTATGTTTAAACCAACGATACTGCTACGCAAATTAACAGATTAAGAAGGTAACCCCCAAAATATTGAAAAATACATAAACGTTTATACCCTTACACAACGTTCTTAGAAAGGGGAAAGGGGGGGAGGGGGGAGTGGGGAGCTGCATGGGCCTGAATAATTTTCTAAGCAGTAATTTTTAAAAGTATGCCTGTTACATATCTGTTAAATGGGCAAGGTCTTTGACCTATTCGTCCAATGGACAATTGCCAACATTGGTCCTGGCTCCCCAATCTCATACCCAAAAGCGGGAGTTGCCTGCCGAAAGTGGGAAAAAGTCAAAAGTTTGTGTGTATTTTGTTGTTGTTGTGAGTGGGAGGGGGGGGAGAGGTGGTGGAGGTGTGGAGGGTGGGGAGGGTGGTGTGGTGAAGGGGGGGGGGACGGGAGGGAAGGGTGGGCAGGCGGAGGAGAGGAATCACCAAATCATGTTAAGATAAAAGCATCACCATACAAAAGTATACATTTGGAGAAAAAAGTGGGGCTGGGCAAGTGCCCACTTGCTCCACCAAATCCTGCATATACTCAAACGATATGTGTAGGAACCAAGGGCAGGGGACACGTGCCCTCCATCTTCTTAAGACTGGCAAAAGTGCCTCTTTTGAAAATGAAAAGTGCTCCTCAATTACTGTCAAAAAAGGACCCTCACTTGATTTTCTGCCCTCTTGCCCCGACTTCCTTCCTTCCTGCCTAATACAGCTATAGTTGTTTACCGAGGATTAAAACAGTCAGCTGTATACCACACATACAGACATAACACTGTAACAACTATTTATATAGCAGTATATGGGGAGTGGCGAATATAATAATTTGTAAACAGCGAAAAACACTATGACTTTTCATCAAGTTTTAGAATATTAGGGGCATAGCACTCTTATACACGCAACCTCATGCATAGTCATGTCCCTATACTTGCAGATTCCATTCCTTATCAAAGTCACTGAGTTCTCGTGTCACCTGGTCAATGTAGATAATATGCATAGGAGCGGGTCGGTCGTGGCTGTGAAGTGGGTAGAAAAACGTTGCAGCTGTCCAAACACACTAGTTTAACCATTCACTTCCACCTAAAAATGGGGAGGGGGGAGGGGGAGGGAGACCTCCAATAATTACGGTTCTACTATACGAGGGTGTTTACAATAAAATGTGATATGCTAGTTACCTAAACAGAGACTGGTCCTTCAGATTTCCTCTTGGAGCCTTCATAATGTACTCCATGAACTGTGGGATCGGGGTGGTCACAATTTTTCGCAGTTTCTGCATCTTAGGGTTGTCTGCCATAAAATTAGGATTGTATAAGAATTTGTTGAGGTATGCGATCGCGTAAGGCTCATGCCAGATTTCGATGTCCTCCACGTGGCTCAGGCATTTGGTGAGGGCTGTTGAAACAGTTCTCGGAACACACCATAAAAATACCCGTTGAGGAGACTCCGCCATTTTCGAGTTTAAACGACCAGACAGCTAGATGTCGAACTGAACAGCTTAACATGAATCAATGTTTATTATTAATTCTCAGCGGAAAGTTTTGTGACCCCAAAAGTCTTAAGAATGTAAGATCACCAAAGGTTAAATATAGACCCTGTGACCCTAATTATGCCGTTTCGTTTTGACTGAATGCCTGAGAGATTATATTGGCTACTTTTCGGTGATAATAGCGCTTATTCCCACTCCTTTTATTTGCATTGAGCTTAGCCAGATATATGTTTCATGAATTCCCATTCGCAATTCCTTTGAGTGTTCGCTTGAATAATCCACTAATAGAAAGCATTTGAGGGGTTATTGGTCACATAGCCAGTTTCTTCAGTATCAAAGGAAATCTTTACAATATTGTATAATTGTTAAATGAAGATTTGATTCACTGCTTGGACGAATGAATGCATACTCTTTTGTATGGTACCAAATTACCCTTCTCAAGATAAATGGCTTAAACTGTTAAGTGATCCTATTCGTCAGTTAGTGGTTTAGGAGTTATATTAAATCAACATCTAAGAAGGTGCAGACATGATCGATGAACAGATAATCTGCAAAAAAAAGAAGAAAAAAAATATTGTCACAGGATTGTCGGAAAAGCCCGCAAAGACAGAAAAAATATAACGGGATGGTCTAGACATCAATTTGGTCACTGGATGGTCGACTACTGGTCCTCGTCGTACGGCACCGTACTGTGTGAGGGATGTGGGGCCTAAAACGCCCATGCCCACAAGCCTACTTCGTTAGGCATATGCAATTAGGGCCTAGCCCAGTGGGCCTAGCTAAGGTCTATTTCTCAGCCAGCATGCAGGCTACTCGACTAACGTTGTGGCCTGCTATTAAGCTATTATGCGAGTTGTATTGTAAGCTGTGAGTGAACTTTAATTTCAACCACCCCTGCTGTTACCTAAAGTTAGTCAAAAGCCAATTTAGGCCTAGTACGAATCATAGGCCTAATCAAACTCATTCGCTCTGAAATACTGATTTAGAGTATGAACGATTAACGTTAGGCCTACATACATACTGTACAAATTTTACACGCTTAAAATTGTCAATGGGATTCAACGTGTGTTTAAAAAATGTTGCCAGGATTTATTCTGAGCAACTTGATTTTTGGTATGAAGACTTGTAAATATTGTCTCAATTGCTTTCCTAAAACCTTTAGTTTAAAGAATAGGCTAACTTTACACATTTTTTGTTCAAAAATAAAGTTTCGACAAATTTTCTGCGAGCGTCTTGACTAAAATGTGATACGCATGTAAGCATTTTTCCCAACCAATAAGAACATAGGACGCGTGCGTAAGGAATGATTGATATAATTTGAGTGCGTATCTGCATCGTCTGCGTAGTAGTACTACTATGAATGCACTGAAGTGCGTCCTACGTGCGTGTTACTTATGTTAGCGCGTACAATATGTATGTATTGATTTTAACAAAAGAACAAGGGCGTTGAGATAATTAAAAGTGCGCAACAACGCACTGTAATGCAGTCAAAGGTGAGTCATTGACGTATGAAACAGTGACTCACATGTGCATTATTGTACCAAATTGTCAGTCATCAAAGTGACTCTTACCCATTGACTTTGTACAGAGATGAGTGATTTTGGGAGTCATTTGCACAAGAAATGTCCCAGTCTGCATTCCGTGCACTAAGACACGAAGATTTTCAACGTGAAACTTACTTCTTTCTTTGGCGTGCGGCGGCGGGAAAAGTAGATGGCTGTTACTTGGCGTACTCACATTTGAAGAAAGCGCCCCTTGAAACATGGACGGGGTGAAACTGCCAGTGTCATTTTGATCCCGTTCGAAGGACACTCTCTCAACGAGTCGAAAAGGTATAACGTAATTATTCGGCCGCACAGGTAGTTGAGACAACTCAACAAAAACAATGCTGTAATTTTATTAAAACTTAATATTTGAACATCAAGACGTTCTTACTGAGATCAATTATACCCTGAAAACTGGTTTAATGATTTCATTTGGTGCAGAAAACGTAAAATTAGCACCATTTTCTGCAGCGTAATTCTGAGTGACATTCAAAATCTTGCCGACTCATTAGCGTAACCTGCTCTCTTTGACACCATTTCAATAAACTTTCCTGTGTGTGTCTAAAGGTCAGGAGTTATGCACTATCGAGCATACTTACCTTACCCAGGGAGTTGTTAAGAACCTTAAGCAAACACGTGCAGTGCGAAGAGTATATTCTAAAGATAATGGTAGGCAATGGCACGTACGAGATAATCATACCAGGGAGTTGTTAAGAACTCCCTGATCACACACATAAACTTATGCTTCTTTGAATATGGCTTAATGAAATTATACATTGGTTACTTATGAATATACAAGAAATACACTTTACAAGTTTCTTTATGCCTAAAACTCCAAAGACATAACACATATTGATGTTATTCAAGTAAAAACTCGCCTTGTTTTGCCGTTATACGGGGAGGAAAGTTAAATGCTGGAATGCTGCTCTTGATATTTCTTGAAGGATTAGTTCAACGGTGAAGCATGTGTATCTTATATGAAAGAGAACTTTAAAGAAACAAAATGTTGAAGAAAGCATTGCAAAATCTTATTCCGTTAAGGAGATATTCAAGTTTAAAGTTTGGTATCATTTCTGTAGAAACTACTGAAATCAGACTAGTTGTGATGTCACAGCTTCAGTCATTTCTGCACAAATGATACCTAACTTTAAACTAAAATATCTCCTTAACGGAATAAGATATTTTAAATGCTTCCTTCACCATTTTGTTTCTCTTGAAGTTCTCTTTCATATAACAGTATAAGATGGCCATGCTTGACCACCAAACTAATCCTATGACTTCGAAGTTAATTTACGTGGAAATACGTAATATAGCGTCAATTTCGATGTTCAAAGGTTGAATCTTCTAATAATTTGTCCAAATAAAACAAATTTCACATATTTCACACCGTTAGAGGATTTTTTTTGTTAAAACGCGAAGTGGAATAATTTGGAAATCAACTGGAAATTGCAAACCGCCACATGCGGTTACTGAAATGCCACAGGCACAGAAAATCAGGATGGAGTTCTGTTCAAGGGGCGAGTTTTGTGCCAGCGTGGCAATAACATAACTACCTTGGGGTAAAAAATAAAAATAAAAAAAAAACTATCGCGTGATTTGCAGCGTTGGCAAACAAGACACAACGAGTTATTTACCTAAAATATCAATAAATCTTACACTGTTACAGAAGGTACTAAGTTACATTAGGCCTATGATACTAAATAACTTTGAAACAACCACACTTAAAGACACTAACTCTTTCTAGATTACCTTAGATTATGTCAATTCCCTGGATTAACGATGCAATGGCAGCCATTATCAAAGAGGTGACAATGCATACATATTTTTTCTTTGCTATATATATATAGTTTTGTGTATTCCTGTATCATTGACTTTATATAAATCATAAATAGAATGCTGTTAAGAACTAATGCATATTCATTAGTTGTAGTATTAGCCAATCATGTTATCTTAAAAGTAAAAACAAGTTTTGCCACTGCAGAAAGTATTGTAGAAGCAAAACACTAAATATGAAACTTACTGAAGTGTATCTCTGCATTGTCTCTTGACTTTCTTGACGTATGAAAGCAAAGGCATCACTGTACCTTCGGTGTAGGTTTTAAATGTAATTCCCCCCTCCCCCCCCCCCTCTTCCCTCCAGGCCTGGGAACTATAGTTACCTAACTGACTGAAGTGTGCGTCAACCATGGAGCTATAGCTCCATGCGTCAACCTACAAATTTTGTCCACCTACTTTGGTGCAATGACTCACCTTGTCCGGGGGTGTAAGGGTAAGTCACACAGTTGACAAGTGCATAAAGAATGGGCAGTGTGGTTTTTGTGGTATCTGCGCCCGTTTTGGCCCTTCGTTTTTCAATTTATGCGACGCGTTTGCAACTTTAGTTGAAACCTTAACGTCCTGTGCACAAGACACTGTATTTCTTCCAGAAAATTGGCAATTTTAACCCTTTTTCACAAGGAATTCGGGAAATCTACCAAACGTAAGTTAAAAAAGTTGTTCAGCTTTATGTTTGTGTGGTTACCTGTACACTAGGCAAAATGTGAGGGCGTCGGTGTTAATTTTCATGCTCTTTTGTGACCACTGTGCTGTAGAAGGGGCTATGTATTAGCGATCATGTCTACTGAAGGGGTTAGTATAGGCTATCTCATGTGTGCTGTAAAGTTGTCAGTAGGTGTAGAATGTAAAGTTAATTTGAATCTGACCTTTTAAACGAAGAAAAAATCTTGTTTTGTTGCTGAGAAATTGAAATTTTCCCCATTTACCCCTTCTTCAACTCAGTTCAGCTTTCTGGCCCTCTGTATTTTATGCAATAAATATGCTGAATATTCAGATAATTAACAAATTAAAGGCAGGCATCAGTACCATTTTATTGCCTTGGTCGTAAATCACATTTCATTCACACCACTGCAGGAAAGCAGGCGCAAGCAGAAGACAAAAGGCTATCACGTAATACTAGCCGGTAATTTCCAGCCATTGAAGGACACGTTATGTGTAAGCTATATGCTCTTAGTGTGTTGTAGGCTAGTTCAATGTGCGGATACAGTATAACTTAATTCAGTAAGTTTGAAATAGGAAATCATGGTCAATATTTGTATTTCATGCAGTGTTATAACCATGTGAACAAATCTGGATAGCTGAACATCTAGGCAAATGGGCTCAAAAAATGAATCAAAAGTGGTGTACAGCCATAATTACATAGTGTCAATAGGGAAAGATACACCCAGCCCTCACCATATTTTCCGATGCCTGCCTGTGTGGTAAATCCGCTGACAAATGAAAGTTTTTCCAACAAACTGTATAATATATTTCCTTTATATTCGTGTATAGCATATTGGCAACCATTATTTACTCAACCGTATGAAAAATCGTTAAAACGAACACCCATATTGCTTCATATATACGCAGAAATAAATCAATCAATCAATCAAAATACAACACATCTTTTTCAAAACTTATAACACTGAACTGCTGAAGCTAATAACTAAGAAATTACAAAAGGAACTCTTATTTACATACACAATTAGTATGGAGCCAAACGTCTTTGGGCTTTGGGCTTGACTGCTTTCTTCCTTTTGTTGGGAACAGGCGGCCAGAAGAGAGAGAGAGAGTTGAACACACAATTACAATGACGGGGTCGTCGCCTGCGTATTCGGTTATGATAGTACAAATGCTATTACGAAACGCTTAATACGACCCGGACGAGAACACAGGTACGACGTACGGACAGACATAACACCGACAACCAAGTCAATGTCCACGGTCTTTGAGAACCAGTTGTGGTGCAATGGAGTGTCTACCCACCCCAGGCTTGAACCCGGGGCCTCGTGGTTTGTAGACAGGTATGATAACCGCTA
Source organism: Chiridota heheva (assembly GCA_020152595.1). Lineage (NCBI taxonomy): Eukaryota > Metazoa > Echinodermata > Holothuroidea > Apodida > Chiridotidae > Chiridota > Chiridota heheva. Next base: position 588,590 of record JAIGNY010002894.1, read on the forward strand.
CACCACAGTAGGTAGATAACGGCCAGAGGATGTTCTTAACTCCTTCATAGTGCCGACCCGATGAACCTGGAAAAATAGACATAAGAGAAAAAGGTTTTAATATTTTCAAAACTGAAACGTTTTCCTCTCACCAGCCTTGCTGGCAAAATTGGGTTAGATCTCTTCACGTCGGGGACCTTTACCAGTTTACCTCCTCCTAGCTGCATGATACATGTAATATCAAAATGATGATTTAACTTTTCTCTATTTTCTTTCGCCCTACAGGTAAACAGGTATTTTCTTTCTCATAATCATCAATTGTAATAAACGCAAAACTACTGAAATCATGTACTCAGACATGATACTTTTAATCATGTCAATTCCTGTGACAGTATGATCTAAAAATGCAGGACAATTTTTTTTTTTTTAAATAGCAAAAGAACATGGCAATATATGTGGTGCGTATATTGGACCAAATGCTTCACTATTTAGTAATAATATGATCTGAATAAGGTATCAGAATCTGGCTGCTCACTAAACTATTCTTTTAAACTTTTCAAATCTGAGCATGCTTTTATCTAATTACCTTCTCGATTTGCTTGTTTGTTTTTGTTTAAAATTCTTTTGACAGATATAACATGCTTTTTTAAAGTTTGAAGAATTTTGGATTTGTATTTGTTTGCATTTCCATGTTTTGTTTTGGTTGTTATTATTTGGACTGACGGATTTACGTCCCCTTCGAAGGACGGTGAGCGCCACCCAAGCATTGGCCACCTTTCACAAAGATCGGGTTGGGGAGAAGGTGTCATGCAGAAGACAAACCTCTGCGTTTGATGTCAGCGTATATATCGTTCTGCATATCTGTGGACAAATCTCAGTTGGACTCGAACCTGGGACCTTTAGCATTTCAGTCGTACGCTCAGCCGACTGAATTACCTGTCCATATTATTTTCTTTCCTTTCTTTGTAAGATTTTTTTCGTTGGTATTACCGTCGGGCCGGGGTAGCGGTATGTTGACCAGAAATAATATACCCTGTGCTCATATGATGAATATTTTCCTCCCTCGTCAGCAGGTCAGGGAATTATATATTTTAGATATGTTTGAAGAAAAAAATAATCGAAAAAGAAATTGCTATTATCATATATCCATACATTTTATTTTTGGACTTACATCGCCTGGTATAGCTGTAAACAGTCATTCAGTCAGTTTAGAAACCGCAACTACTTGTACGATGGGCAAAAAAATAAAAATAGTTGCCTAACATAAAGACCCATCTTACCGGCACTCCTTCTATGCCAAGTTTGTCTAATATCTAAAATAGTAGGTTTTATATTTCTGGGCAAATTTCTTACCTTTTTCTGCTCATACCATCTTATCATACTCGATCTGTTTGGGGACATCACGGACTTGTATTCTAACTAATTTGTTATCAATTTGTCAACTTGACTACATTTTTATTTTCAACATCTCGAGCATGCCTTAATTCAGTTGAAAGAATTGTTCAGTTGTTGGTTTTACTTTTTGTTATTCTCTTTGCCCATCTGCCCAATGCAAAGGCTGCCAAAATCACATGGTAGTTCTTACTGTATGTGGCTTCTGAGCAGACCGTCCAGCTTATCCTAATGTCCTATTTTCTCAGGTAACTCAATCCGAGTATTGCAAATTTCTACATTCCTCATAAAAAGTTATAAGCCATGTTTATGTTTCTTTCTGTGTCTTCTAAAGCCAACATAATTTACGACAGACTTTCCCTTTACACGTGTTATACTTTTTTGTAAACCTCTGGGATACCATGTACATTTCATGATATTTGGGTAATGATTAACGATCTTTCATTGGTATAGACATCACTAAGATGCCAAAATTTTAAACCAGAGGAAGAAAATAAATTAAAATCAAGTATTACATTTGGCTTTCCCGCATACTCTACATCGTAGAGTTTCTGCACACTGGGATGTATTGTACGAATGCAGTCCCTCACTTCTGCAGGGAATACATATGTTGGGGCAGTCCTCCCATCCGCCACTGCGTCTTTCCCAATTTTGAAGCCAAACTGTAGAACAAAATAAAAACAAATTGCTATATGATTTGTATATTTACCTGTTTATCTTCATTGAATATATAGCGTCGCCCGACAGGGGGCAGCTGTTCAAGACCCCCTTGTCGGGGGTCCGATGGAGTCCACGGGGGTGATTCACAACCCTGGAGAGCCGCTCCGGCGGTATTTGCTTATCTCTGAGCCAACTCAGACACGATTTTACGTGGAGGCGAAATCGTCATATGGGCACAACTTGAATATTTATAATTCCTTTCAAAGTTTTTGATTGGTTTAAATTTTTGCGCGATTCATTTTCTCGTATTGCAAGGTATATAAGTATTAAAAACGCTCGGAAGGTCATTGCATGAGATATCCCAGCTTGTTAAGGTGATAACAGCTCCCTGAGGTGATCAGGTGATGGCTGGTGGTATTTTTCCCAACGGAACAGTCGTGAGGTCGAGCCCCGTTAGAATCGTTTGTTTCGACTTTTGCTTTTACCTTTTTTTCCTCAGTAATTTTCATCTGGTGACTATTATTGTAGTATTATAGTACTAATATTTCGCTTTCGCTTTTGCTTTCTGACAAACGCGTTAAAGAAACCCTAAGTTTCTCGTCACAGTAACGTAATCTGTGCATGTAACTCGGCACACACAACGTGCGTGCAAAACGTGCGTACTTGTGTTTGACTGTATAGACAGTACATCGATCAGATCTTGCGTCCACAACTGGAAGCGACGTCAAAATATCGCATCCTCAATTTTACTGAGACAAGCATCCCTCTTTAAAAGTACTTCCTTTTTAACTCGAAATTCCTGACGAATTTTATCACGTCCCCGAAAGGGTTCCAGGCCTCCCCGATGGGTCCCATCAAATCCCCCGGACTCCACCATGATGCCGCCACGCCCGCCGCTAAATGTTTAAACATGCATGAAGGTGCATTCGGGAACCCTTCCCCTGTCCCAGAGAGACGGACCTGTTCCACTCGATTGTTAAGCTGTTCATTATTCATTTATATTTTACATATATCATTTTTTTGTTACCGTCAAGAATTAAGAATTTTTGGCCCTTAGACCCCTACAACCCGACACCCACGATTTTCTCAAAATCAGGGGTAATCCACACCATTCAACCCGAGAGACTTCACAATTCATTGACTAGCATCCAGCTATTGTTACACCGTACACAACACATGGGTAATCTATACCTTCTTAACTGACACCATCTTCATAGTCTATTCACAGTTCACTTGTTAGCAATCAGCTACTGTTACACTGTACATGATAGGTCATTCATCTTGGGCTCAATCCACATAACTGCTGTTCAATGATGCGAATAAGATTAGTCCTTGGCGGAGCCTAAATAAAAATGTACATTATATGCATCTACCTACTGTGGTGTAGCGGTTATCATACCTGTCTACAGACCACGAGGCCCTGGGTTTAAGCCTGGGTTAGGCAGACACGCCAGTGCACCACAACTGGTTATCAAAGGCCGTGGACATTGACTTGGTTGTCGATGTTATGTCTGTCCGTACGTCGTACCTGTGTTCTCGTCCGGGTCGTATTAAGCATTTCGTGATAGCATTTGTACTATCATAACCGAATACGCAGGCGACGACCCCGTCATTGTAATTGTGTGTTCAACTCTCTCTTGGGAGGACTTTGTGCAAAACCCGTGAATGATTGATGGACCATTCCTCGTAAGGATAGTTATTTCATCATTAAATACCGGGCTCCTCTCGCTTGTATCGGGGAAGAGATCCATGAGTCAATCAGTGGGGTTTTGATTATTTTCTTCGAAATCATCGAAACAATTTTCTCCTTGTAAAATATGAAAATAGAATCCAAACATCTCACCCACAAAATCCCGAATAGCCTCTGTTATTTTTTTCGCGCGTCTGACAAGCCAGCATAGGCTCCATTTAGGATGTAAATGAGCGCGGTTGGTACTTCTTCAAACCTGCAAAAACAAACATAAAACACCCAGCATAACTCAATTGCATAGGCCTACTAAACTGCTAAAGCAAAATCGTTAGCAAATGTTGGTTTTTCTGGGGAGTCGTGCATGGAAGTGTATGTGGTTTGCAAGTTAAAGCATGGTAAGAACCGCTAGGCTGATCGGTCGGTCATGCTATTCGATCCTTTCCCGATGGGCACGGGCGGGGATAAACCTTTATTTCAAGGGCTCACTCATATCCATACAATTACTGATTTTTGAATGCAATTGAAGCTGCCATTAACAGATTCAGCCACGATGTGTCAAGCATCACATATATATATATTTTTGACAGTTTGAGTGACTGAATAAACGAACTTTCGTTTTGAAAATAACATGTGTAGTTTTCAAGTTATGAGTAATCAGTTTTCAAGTTATGAGTAATAAAAGTTTGAAAATATTTTAATATATTGAAATAAGATGATGTATGGACAGAAAACACTTAAAAAAAATTCTGTTTTTCTTTAATTTATATATCTTCCCTCAATTTCAGACCTTGAAAATGTTTAAAATGCCTTGTCCAGCTTGAGGGTTGGTTGGGGGTATGGTAAAAATCAAGTCCTATTCATTAGAATTACCTTCCGTCTTTCAAGGAGAATTGGCACAGGGTTAAAAAAACAAAAGAAATGCTGTTTCATCAAAAAAAACTTAGACTATATTTCCCATTCCATATCACAATACAAGTGTAAAACCAAAAATTACATATTTCCCCATATTGGCACAAAAATCTTCAAAAGGCTGTAAATTGGGCAATTTTTGTATTTCTCCTCAATTTTGACCACGTTGGAACTATAACAATAAATTCGTCAATTTCGCTATGAAATAACGCTTTTGATCTTAAAATGTTTAGTCTGCATCTAAACTTCCGCGGTTCCTGGTTTTTCCCCATTTTTGATCATAAAATTTGTCCGAAGTTGACAAATACTACATTTTATCAAACATTTTTTGTCACTTTTGGATTCTTTAGTTTCCAAATTTTGAGTTTCCAGTTTTTGCGTATCATTTCGCAATTTCAATCATAACTTAGGGACGGCTGAGCCAGGTGGCTTCAGCCCCCAACACCTTTTAGTGAACTTTTCATTTATATCACATTATCCGACCTCATTAACCCCTCCAATAATTTGAAATTAACATGTGTCATTGTGTTACCGGACCTCATCAGCCCCTAATATTTGTATCCCATGTTACCTGACCTCATTAGCCTCCAAATATTTTAAACGCTTCCACCCCGCCACCCTGTAAATTTTTAAATCACAATTCTACATTTACCAAATTTTTACCAAGTCTTCATTTTCTCTTTCGAATTGGCCAACTCCCCCTCCCCACCCTCAGCTACGCTTCTGACAAACATACTCTTTAAAAAAATTATACAATAAACTGATAAAGAAGAGCCCATCCGTTTTCAAAAAAAGCTTTCTTCAGCATCTTCATAGCTTTGACCATGGTTTCGCTTTTTGATTGTCAGACTTTGCGGCGTTGGTAACAAACGGTGTGAGAGTTGTGAATTTATCTACCTACTGTGGTGTAGCGGTTATCATACCTGTCTACAGACCACGAGGTCCTGGGTTCAAGCCTGAGTTGGGCAGACACGCCAGTGTACCACAACTGGTTATCAAAGGCCGTGGACATTGACTTGGTTGTCGATGTTATGTCTGTCCGTACGTCGTACCTGTGTTCTCGTCCGGGTCGTATTAAGCGTTTTGTGATAGCATTATTACTATCGTAACCGAATACGCAGGCGACGACCCCGTCATTGTAATTGTGTGTTCAATTGTCGTCGTCGTCGTTGTGAATTTAGATGACAGAATGGTCATTTTACACGAAATACTGAGAAGTTATAAAGTCTGAAAGTTGGTCTTTACCTTTTCCCCTGCTTGTTACGTAAGCATGGTAAATCCCGTCTCAGGCACCTTTCTCTCAATCTGCCGCCCATGCCATCGGCAAGAAAACATATTTCCATAATCAGATCAAGAATACAGGAACAATACACTTGTCGAATCATTTATACATATGGAAAACACTAAAACCCATGTTTGATGTCTGATTCCACTGAGGAGATCCAAGGTTCTGACTGTGACCACCTCTAATGGCACTTCATTGTCTTCATTCCATCTAGGAAATAAGTTGCCAGACTGCATTATAAGCGGGAACGGCACTAGCATCGCCATGACAGGGGCCATAGGTCCCCAGGGACGGATCCAGGATTTAAAAAAAAGGAAAAAAAGGGAGGTAATCCACGGTCAAATCATGAAAATGTATAGCTTTAGAGTTAGAAGTGTATTTGCTGATCGGTAAATTCCCAGAAAGAAGTAAGGGGTGGGGGTGGTGGGGGTACGGACCCACTTCCTCCCTCTCTGTATCCGCCCTTGGCCCAGACGATCTTGGGAGTCCCAAGGATTCTACGGGCATACGGGAGTTGAGTATGATATTGGATGCTTCCAATGGCATAGCTAGACTTTGTTGCATGGGGTGAGCACCCCGTTATCAGGTTGTAGATTTAAAAAGAAAATGGAAATTGAAAGAAATATCTGATACATTGAACACAAAATTAAGTTTAAAAAAGTCGGACATTTTGAAGGAAAACGCTACACCTAATTAAGAAGCTCGGTTTCTCGCAAATGTTGTGATCCTTTTGCGATTGCTTTCATCCGGATTACCAAAAAACGTACTTATTTTCTACTTTGTAAATTTTTATCTGCACAAAGAATTAAAGCGATAAAGGTGATTGATCTGCAAGTAATTATAGACCAAGAATCAGTTATTAGAAATAACAGATAGATACCAGATCAAGATCTATTGTTAAAATTGGCGTATTTATTTGACCAAGGACCTTGCACACAAAAATTGGCATATTTATTTGATCAAGGACCCTCCACACAAAAATTGGCATATTTATTTAACTAAGGACTTTCCACACAAAAATTGGCATATTTTTTTGACCAAGGACCTTCCACACAAAAATTGGCATATTTATTTGATTAAGGACCTTCCACACAAAAAATGGCATATCTATTTGACCAAGGAGCTTCCACACAAAAATTGGCATATTTATTTGACCAAGGACCTTCCACACACTGTGCCATAATGTATTGTGTGCGATCTTTAAATAGGGGGAGGGGCCAACTATTAGTCCAACTCTGCTGGGGATGCCTTGTTTCAACAATATAATGATATATGTATAAATGAAGAAAACAAATTTAAGTGTACGATTTTCTCAAAGCAAACTGACCTAAAATTAGGGACCTCTATCAGTCTATGGTGGGCATGGTTTCTATTTCGCGTGCGGTCTATTGAATTACTATGGTGTAATCGATAAGTAGTCCCGGCAATTTTCAATACTTTTGATGAGTGGCGGTGCTACGGGGGGAATTTCCCCCCACGATATCGCTTTGCCCCCAGTTGCCCCCATGATCAAAGTCCTGGCACCGCCACTACATGTGACCTCACATGATAAGAAGTAATAAAGAGAGGATTGTGGTGGACCTGGTAAACTTCACTCGACAGGGACCACGGAGACGGGGCTCAGCTGGGGTGAATTCTAAGAAAATTGCCCAAATTTCCCACAAATTAAAGAAAATTGCACAAAACTGAACAAAATTGGTCTTAAATTGACATACAATTTACCAAAATTTTAAGAAAAGTGACCGAAAATAAATGAAATTTCCAGAAAATGAAGGAAATTTTTCCAAAAAGTGAAGGAGATTTTTTGATTAGCAGCAACATCATTATGGAAATTAATTTACCAGTTTACAGGTTTACCAGTGCATTATTTCTACTAATGATATTTTAAAGCCCCCCCCCCCCCTTCCCGAGCTAGAAGTGACCCTTCCTACGCCCATGCCTACCAATATCAGAATATGATTGGTAGTTGTGTTCCATTATGAATTTCATGACGATTTCTATTTTTGTTTCATGTACTTCTTTACAGGGCCCTGGCCCTGTGAGCTTCTGAATGACATTGGTGGAAAGAGCTATTGCTAAAAGTTAAACATTTTCATATTACGGTAAAAGGTTTATGCTTAGTCATTTATTTCAAATTGTAGTATAAACAGATAAAGATATAATGGTATAGCACAAAAAAGTGAGAATCCATGGTCACAGGTTGTTGATTTTTCTTTAAGAAACATTTATTCAATATGATACATTTATTGTTCAAAACTAGAAGTAACAAGCATTTCTTTCAAGTTCAGATCACACAAGCTATGGATCAGTTCCACGATTATATTCTAAGCAGCTAAGTACAAGTTTCACGCATCGGACAATCTTTGTGTGTGACCCGTTGGTGGGTGCCTGAGCCACATTTGCAGCTTTTCTTTCCCTTTTTTTTTGCCGAGTTTGCTGCTTGAAGGTGCCGTATTATCTTCATTGTCAGATTCTTCATCATCCTCAGGTTTACCATAGAAGTGTGCAGTCTTCTGTCGGGAGGTCCACTGTTTCCTATAAATGAACCATAATAATAATAAGCAGAGGCGGACCCAGGGTTTTGGTCATGAGGGGGAGCAATAGAGGGAAATTTTGTCTCATGGGGAAAAAAGCATATAAATATAAATACAATTTTCTGTAGGCAAGTGTGGGAGGTGATCTCGTGGGGGTGCGGGAGGGGGGGGGGGATGCCCCACATCCCCGTAGCGCCGCCAAAGAAGATAAGGCTCATGCAAAATTTGGTTTTATGTTTAGAGAAGCAATCTCTATAATAAAAGGGGTATATTGACTGATGAATCTAGCCATTCAATCCATATTTTCTTGAAGTCGTTCAAGCTTCAAAAACGTTTGTTGAAGTTTTTGTCTGTCTGTAGAGTTTGAAGTTCGTCCACACAGGTAAAGTTTATAGAACGCGTGGGGGTAAATGGCGACTTCCATTATAAATACGATCCGGTATCTCCCCGACTACGGGAGGGGTGGGTCAATTAATCTTCCCGATCTTTCAAATAGCCAAATTTTCCGAAATAACAATAGCCTATTAATCTGTAAATAGGTAATTGGGATGGAATAAGCATTGTTTGAAGGCATTGTCAGTAGTGAATTATTGGCCCCACATCTGCCTACCATTATCTTGAGAAGTGAAATTTTCGTGTCTTTTTGCAGGGAAAGCCAAGTTGTTTTATAACGTAAGAATATAAGCTGTTCTTCAGTAAGGATGGGGGAAGGAGCATGCGTACATGTATGACAAATACACTGAGGTTTCCTTCTTTATTTATTGAAATAAACTTTTTGTTAAATTTTGACTAAAGCTTTCTTTTAATTAAGAATCATGGTTTATTAATGAAATAAAGTGTACTACAGTATACAGCTTATACCTCTTTGGCATGCGAGATGCTCCATTTTGTTTGTACTTCAGACGTTTGGCTCTAGATTCTTCCGTCCTCAGGAGATTGCGTCGTTTGAGTGACACTTGCGTCTTTCATACACTAAAAGAGAAACAAACAGGAACAAAACAATATATTGTGATTGCAAATGTCAGCAACGCTGCTGATACATTGACCTACAACTCACCTACAACTTAAACAAAAGTATATTTGGGCATGAACTCGTACTAGGCCTACCTACAACTAGTGCGAATTATCTCACGCATATACAGCAGCTTGAAGATCTACGTATACAACGTAAGAACTATCGCTATACAACTTTGATTTTTTGATGCGGTTATTCGCAGGGCAGCCCTGCGAATATCCACACAGTATCTCAAGCCAGCACTGCGAATAAGGTTAAGGTTGGAGTTAGGTTTTAGGTTAGGGTATATGTTATCACTGCCCTGCGAATAAACCCTACCTTGATTTTTACACACTTACCAAAAACTCTGTACCTACAACACGTGTCAAGGGAAAGTGTTAATGCAAGAAAAAGTCGCTTAACTACTACTTCATAAATTATGTCTTAATTTTCATACAAGGAGCGAGTGTTAGAACTTCACACAGAACACCACTTACCGAGATATTGTTAACTACTTCCTCGATATTCAAAGGAGGATTCGCTTCGTAGCACATTTTAAATTGTGCCATATCTGTAGTGTCAGGTTTTTTCCAATGTTTTCCGGCAAAGTAATGTTATTCACCGGCGGTCATGGAATTACGAAGTCCCAAATTATTTTGTCAGACGATATGTCATAAGTAGTATATGAATATTCATATTTAATTACGTCATCGTCATTCTTGTATATGATTGGCTGGAAAAAACTGTAATGGCAATTCTGGTTTGCAGAAGAAAAAAAAGCGCTGCCCGGCACAAATAGCCAGACCGGCAGGCCGGTCGAATTGGGGGCGCATTTTGACGAAAGCTCTAATGAAATGTAAAAATATTACACTGGTGAATTTTTTTCTTCAGGTTTTGGACGTTTAGGGAAATGTGTCCCACTCCTCCTTGGCTACGTCATTAAAATTAATTATTGGATAAACAAAAGCAGAATTATTCATAATAAAGTCAGTAATAGATATGAATGCTAGTTGCAATGCGAGTTACAGTAATAAGAAGACTTGATATGATATTGTTAATGATAGTAATAATTATAGCAAGGGGATAAAAGTGGTTTTTATTCCCTCGCCAACGAAGAGGGGATATAGCATTTATCATTCGTCCGTCCGTCCGTTCGGCTGGCCATCCGTCCGTCTGGCCGTCCGGCCGGCCGTCCGGCCGTCCGCCCGCCCGTCCGGCCGTTTGTCCGCCCGTCCGGCCGTTTGTCCGCCCGTCCGGCCGTTTGTCCGCCCGTCCGGCCGTTTGTCCGCCCGTCCGGCCGTTTGTCCGGCCGGCAGTCTGTCCACATCTATAGTCCGTTCGGCCTCATGCATTGTTCAGTTACTATGGAACAAAAGATTGCTGCCCTAGGAAAGGAATTCCAACTGTTCTTGTGAAAAGAATTTTATATAAAGAATAACAAAATAATGCATTCCAGACTTCAATAGCAGCAAAAAAAGGATTTTTCTGGGATGAAAAACAGTTGAATAGATGTGACGACTGAATGAAATTTATAATGAAGTGTCTTGTGAAAGAATAGTAAAAAACAGGATGTCATGGCATGGGGAATGGTGGGATGACATGTGGGACAGAGTGGCATGGTATGTGGGAATGGATGACATGTAATGGAAGTCATCTGGATTTTAGTTGGGGTGGCACATGGAACAGGGTGGGATAGCATATGGGGTAGCATGGAATGGCATGCATGTGGAACAGGTGGGATGGCACTTCGTACAACAAGGAGACATAGCATGTGGAACATGGTGGGATGGCATGTGGTTCGGCGCGTGATGCAGGGAGGGAAAGCATGTGGGACAGGGTGGCATACGGAACAGAGTGGCATACGGAACAGGGTGACATATTGGACAGGGTGGCATATGGGACAGGATGACAAGTCATATGGTAGGATGTCATATTGATTGCAGGTGTGATGACATATGGGTCATGTTGTGGAATGGCATCTGGATTTTCATGTATGATTTCCTGTAGGGAGAGAAGTAGTATGGTATGGCATGTGGAACATAAGAGTGGGATGGCAGGTGTGACAGAGGCTGGAAAGCATCTTATTTGCGGCGAGGGGATTTGTATCGTTTGCGATGTCTGGTTGATAATACAAAATGTTTTCATACGGTTTATTTGTTATAAATACGAACCGTTTCTTTCAGAGAATCCCAGAGTGGAAACCACATCTGTCAAAGATTTATGTGATGTAATGCCATCCGGGGCCCTATTTTGCCTGCAGTAGTGACATCTGGCTGTGAATCAAGCCCAGATTAGTGGATAATTGATAATGCATCATCGCCAAGTGTTTATTCTTACTGCGAAATCTCGGAAAATGGCTAAAGATTGATTCGCACTTGTTGGAATGAGCTTTACCAATATGGTGATCAATACCGTCCTTCGCGTCTTCAGCCCGAGAGATACACTCAATCTCATATGCAAGAGAATGCACGGGGCAGGTTAAAGAGTTTCTAGTTTGGTATGGCTTTCCAGTGCCTCACCAATATCATCACTTAAACATTTCCCACAGCTACACACTGTCAATGAATGGAAATTGCAAGTTCCATCATCCCACGTATGGATGTCTTTGGCATGCCTTTCTCCTAGATTACACATCCTCGCAGAATACAAATTGTGGTCCGTTTGGATTGCACCATCACGCAGAAATGGTTTCGCTTTGCTCCAAAGTCGTCGCTTAAACAACCACAATTGGCTTTATGCTTTTTGCAATGATACTTCACATTTTCAATGTTAGGATATTTGTTGTTCCACTTTGACACGATCTCTGGTGGAAACATTTTCATTATTTTGAATTCCTTTACTTCATTACCTTGTGCCCTTCCGACATGGCCAGCGCACTTCACCACACGACTCCCTGCTTCGTCTGAGAATGCTTCTCTAAATGAAAACTCACTTGACGAATCCTCGTCCTGTATATATTCTCCTTTATCGTTATTCCCTCAGATTTATCATTCATGACATTTTAGTGTCAGGTGACCATCGGGTAATCACTCAGCATCATGCAACAAACTCGTCGACTGTCCGAGGCCGGTTTTCCGACTTTTGGGGTAAACCTGGGTCACTGGGGATCCTTGGTCACCGGTGACCTGGCAGCGTTACTAAATGGTGGTGGTGACCCTGGGTCACCTTTGACCCAGGGTATCTAAATGGCCCAACCGGATTTTCAATTAATATTTTACCAAAAAGCATGTCTTTCTATTCCGATTCATTCTTTCAAAAATTGTACCAGTATATTCCATTTTTTCGAAAATGCCAACCATTACCATTTGGGATCTTAGACCTGTGGCCGGGGGAAGGGGAGGGGCGGGGAAGGGGGATAGGGGAGAGGGGGAGAGGGGGGAGTTTTTTTGTTGAGAAAATGCCCGTTTGAAATCTAACAAAATAATAAGTGCCTTGAAGATCGAATTATACGAATAACGACACGCCCCCCCCCGACCCCCCCTTCCCACCCTTTTCAAATTCCTTGCTACGGGCCTGGATCTTCCGTTTTTATTTTGAACTGAGATATATACCTGATACCAGTATTAATAGGCCTAATCTTAAATAGTTAGTCAAAAGACTTCCACAAACGACTGAACTCATTATACAATAGTTTGAGGCCCTAGTACATTCATCTACTCGGTGTATATAAGCTGTGGGTGACGCCCTATCACTTTCTCCAGCACCGCCCCTCGGGGTAAGAGAACTGGAGGCAATCAGATCAAATCATTAGTATCCTCTGCGTAATTCTTTCTAACATAATGTTTTTACAATTATAATATGGAAAAGCCTACTAGTATTTCTTTTGGGTCTTGGGTGTTTTTTCCGGCGAACTGATTAATTCAAAACCATCCTCCGAAGAAAAATAATCTTTGTCTTCGCTTTCACTGTCACTTTCGACATTTGTTATGATATCTTTCTGACCCCAGTTCAATAAGTTTTTCCACAACTAAACTTGAGGAACGTAGGTGTCTTTCCTCGTGAGGTGGGGTTATCCAAGTGTAACCTTTTTCTAGTTTGTTAACAATCCATCCTACGTTTTTCAGTTCTTCGTTGTCAAAAGGAAGTCTCGACATGCTAAAAAATCACACGATAAACTTGAAACCCGGAATGGAAAAACTAATGTATTTTTTGCAATATAGAACGTGATAAAATAAATACAAAACAGTACAATCCTTATAATAAGAAATAATATACCGAATATAAATTAGCACGCTGATCACAAAATATCACTTCATTTTTAATAGGAAGTATGCAATTTATTACCGCCTCAATAGAGAATAACGCCTCAACAGAGAATAACGCCTCAATAGAGAATAACGCCTAAATAGAGAATAACGCCTCAATAGAGAAAAACGCCTCAATAGAGAAAAACGCCTCAATAGAGAATAACGCCCCAATAGAGAATAACGCCTCAATAGAGAAAAACGCCTCAATAGAGAAAAACGCCTCAATAGAGAATAACGCCCCAATAGAGAATAACGCCTCAATAAAGAATAATGCTTCAAAAGAGAATAACGCGTCAATAGAGAATAACGCCTCAATAGAGAATAACGCCTCAATAGAGAATAACGCCTCAATAGAGAATAATGCTTCAATAAAGAATAATGCTTCAAAAGAGAATAACGCGTCAATAGAGAATAACGCCTCAATAGAGAATAACGCCTCAATAGAGAATAAAGCCTCAATAGAAAATAACGCCTTAATAGAGAATAAGTCGTTTTATCTGTAAACTCGACAATCGTGGTTATACTTTCAATTCACCCATCGGGAAGTTTATTTATATAGGCCTATATATTTATGATATAACTCTTTCATCGAAAGTCGGGTGTTAGCGTCCAATCTAACTTCCATACATTTTTGACCTGGCTGAGGTCACAAAATACATCTCTCATGTTACAAAATCGTTTGCCGATACCGTTTTTTTGTTTTTGTACAGTCTTGCCCGAGGCCTTGAGCGCAAGGACAGAAGGCCTGACCAACTGTCGACGACGACGACGAGTGAACACACAATTACAATGACGGGGTCGTCGCCTGCGTATCGGTTATAATAGTAACAATGCTATCAAGAAACGCTTAATACGACCCGGACGAGAACACAGGTACGACGTACGGACAGACATAACATCGACAACCAAATCAATGTCCACGGCCTTTGATAACCAGTTGTGGTGCACTGGTGTGTCTACCCAACCCAGGCTTGAACCAGGGAAGGCACTTTCTTGCTTGAACCCAGGGCCTCGTGGTCTGTAGACATGTATGATAACCGCTACATCACAGTTGGTAGACAATTGTCAGAAAATCTGTCAGTTATGCAAATGTTGTTTAGTGGTTTGGACTTAGAAACTGGTCTATTTACCCATGGAGCTAAGTTAATAGCTCCATGATTTACCGTATGCACGCTGTATGCAGCAACATACTCGACACATGTCAAATTTGGAGATAATTAACTATGGTAGGCGGGGCTTTTGTGGTCGACGACCATGTGTACATAGTAATGCACACATACACACGTGGTATTGTAATAACTAGTTGCGTACGTTAGGCTTTCGGTGTGTTAGAAGATATTTCTTAGAGGTGGGTGGTTTTCAATGATTTAATGCGTAACGAAGGATATATGTACACCTCCGAAACTTCACATGGGGGTTCTCTGGTGGTCTTCACTAAACAGTATCCTTTACCCGTATTAATTGTAACTTTTTTGTGTTAGATAACGATCTCGTATTATTGTTATTCTGATGTAAGGAGGATTTGATCATAAATAAATTATTTGTAATAGATTCATGCGGGTAAACTAAGGAAGCTAGAATGTTAAATAATTGACAATATAGCGTTTGGTCCAACACAGATACGACATATAGTTCTTAAGATATTAAGGAAAAATGACCCTAATTAAGAAACTTATTCAGAGTAATTACAAGTTTTGAACTTGATTGTATATACATTTTTGTGGTTAAATGAGTTTGAAGTTGCTTGTTATTGCCAATATCGGAGGATTTTTTAGCATCAGTCACGGGAAAATGGGGTGTGTAATGTAATTGTCGATTAGCCTATACTAACCCCGCCAATTAAGCCTGTTTTTACACGTAGGCCTATACAAATAAATACTAAGTTAACATTAATTAACATTACTAAACAGGCCATAAAACAGTAATTTGAGTAAAACAGCAGCAATCAGTGAGCGTCAGCCAAGAAGAAAAGAAATTTAAAAAAAGATCAGTAGGCTTAAAAAGCTTGGAATGGATATAATTTAATAAATAACATAGGCTACACTACCTTCATCAGCTTCACTCACAAAGTTTGCTGATTTTAGGTAAAGGAAATCGGCCATTGGAAAGAGAAAAAAAAATGCACGCTGAAGCAAAAATCAATGCTCAAAAAAACTTGCCCTAAATTTAGGGCAACTAAAATTTCAGTATCATAAAATTCATACACTCTCCAGCTCTTAGTCTTACTTCAATATGTTTTAAACAATCTTACCTTAAAAAATAAATTTAATTTGCTTGAGTATGTGTACAAAATTGGTAAAGAAAATGAAATTCCGACCCATTTTGTTTGCACGTACGTTAAAAACGATAACATGCATGTGTCACGCACAGAAATGCAGCTTTACGAACGTGCACGCACGATCGATTGGGTGGGCGCATTTGAAATGTCTGACGGCGTACAGTGAAAATGTACGCTGCGATGAGCATACATTGCGCTTGCGTGCTTTTTTCTGATAAGCACGTGGGAGGAAAAGTTAAAAAAATAACTAAGGAAATGTTTGTGCAACACGTACAAACGTAGGTTCTATAAAATAGCCGGTGGATCTGTTGATTAATCTATGATTACTCTTGCATCAATCGTACATTTGGTTAGTCTGATTACGCGATTCTCATGTTGTTGAAGAATTTTGACTCAATTTCGCCAAAAACCCATCCTTTTTCTACTTTGGGAAACAATTATGCTTAGATAACCAGCGTTCCAATCTAATTTTTGAAACATTTTGAGGTTACTGTATAGGAAAGCCAGAGTTACTAAAAAAAACTAATTTAAAAATGAACTTTTCAGATCATCGTTAACTTTGCACAGAGAAGTAAACGAAGATTTCCCCGTCTAATTGAACCAGACCCATAGTTAGTCTTCATATACAGTATACCCCCGTTCCAATCTTTTTACTTCCCCACTAATCCGTTTTTTCTTTCTTTCTTGTATGCTGACGTTCACTGATTGCTGTCATTTCTGATTTACGGCCTGTCAGAGTGTCCAAGTAACGTATACTTGAGTTGTTACTATAGCTGATAACGTTAGTCTAACCAAGGAGCTTCCTTGGTCTAACTACATATATAGCAGTATAGTCAAACTAGTTGATCTATTACTATTGGGCTCAATTTTGATCTTTGTGAGTTTTTACATTCGCCCACTAGAGTGAGGCCGATAAGAGAAACGTGAGGCGTGAAACACAAGTACAGCGAAGTTGACTAGGTCCAGACTGCAGAGTTTGCAGAGCGCAGAAGTTGGTTCATCCATCATGCTCCAGGTGCACCTGAAATTTGAGCACCTGCACCAGGAATTTGCGCGCCTGCACCAGGAATTTGTGCACCTGTACCAGGAATTTGTGCGCCTGCACCAGGAATTTGTGCACTTGCACCAAGGATCAGCACCTGCAAGGAATCTGAAAAAACACTAAGCCTAAATGTGTACTCTTTTCAGCCATATCAAACTGACTATGATAATTGTGATATTTTTGGCCTAATATTAAATACTTAGCGTTTTTCAAAATGAGTACAAAAATTCTTTATAGTGCGCCCGAGTTTTGATTTGTGCACCAAAGATCTGAATTTGTGCACCACAGATTAAAATGCACACCAGATTGCCTTATTTTTTGTACCTTACTCCCAAAAGTAGTGTGAAAGATCTTCCCCGCTAGATATAAACTACAGTATATAATCTGGGACTAGGTTGTGACAATAGCTCAATCCAGACCCACCTTTTATGGGGCTCACCCGAAACATAAATCCATAGGCGCACTATCGTTACGGTCAACTAGAGAAAATCCAATTTTTCGTGATTTTGACAAAAATTGCACATACCTCAAATGGAAACTCCCAGAAATGTGACTATTATCCAAGTTGTCATGATATTGAAGGGGAAAAAAATATTTCACACCCCGGAATGGCTGAAAACGAGGAAAAACGTCACGCTATGAAAGTACTGTACCTATTACGCTGAATGTCATTGCGCAGTAGGTACTACCATCAGAACATAGCGTAACGTTAAGACCTAATTTTCCACACAAAAACACCTCGTTTCCAGCTATTCCAGGGTGCTGGATTTTTTTTTTTTTCACTTGCTGAATATACAGTATGACAAATTGGGACAATTATTAGATTACTGGGAATTTACAGTTGAGTTATGCAATTTTTGTCGAAATCACGAAATTTTGTGTTTTCTCGTATTGACCGTAACGATAGTGCCCCATGCCTATGGATTTTTATTTCGGGTGAGCTCCATAAAAGGTGGATCTGGTTTTAGTTATTTGAAAGTAAAGGTCAAATTATCAATCATTTATGTTGCCAACGGTACTGTACTTGGAATATGACAATATATTCTTAATCTCTTTGACCTTCACTTTTCGAGTTATTGATCTCTAAAGCTTGTGGGCCCAGCCCATTTTTACGATTTTTAGCAATATTTGACGGTCCGTAACTTTTGATCCGACGGCGCGCGGTGATTTCGCTTAAATTGACATTTGGCCCTTTTTGGTGATAACAATGACTAATACAAAATTTGAACAAATTTTGAGATGGTGGTGTATTTTCCATTGGGTGATATAATGACCCCAAAGAGGAATTTACGCTGTCTCGAGTCCATATTACCTACCGTTTAAAAAAGAGCTTTATAATAATACATACTGTAGGCTACTAATTTGAGTCATTTTCCTTGGAAGCAGGCAGCCACATCCACCTGTAATGATAAAGTATTAAGCCGACTGGTTAACTCACACCCGCTCTCCGACTGGTTAACTCACACCCGCTCTCCAGCAGGAAGGTCGGGGTTCAATCCCCAGTAGACTGGTAGAGTCACTGTTATACACTACCAAACAGGACTTGCTTGCTGCCCTCTCGATTGGTGCTCAGCATTACGATTGGAATAGAGTACTGCAGTACATGGTATATGTCCCAGTACAGTAAGGGTTCTTTTTACAGTAGAGGGAATAATGCAATGACTTTTGGTCAAAAATTAAACCTTCATGTGAAAAGTAAATGGAAATTGGAAATCGGTTAAACTTTAAAGCTATGGTACAGTAATGTGTTAGGCATTGCCTCCACTCTCAATAAAAACTGTCATTTTGAATTACTTTTGATGTCTATGCAGTATTGGTTAGTAGTATATTGTAGAAAATTCAAGACTGATAATATAGCATTACATGCATTGTATACAAGCAAAATCTGAGACGGCGGGTATCGAAATCAATTTTCACCTGTTGAAATGTAATTAATTAATGTTTTTTATTTCATATCAAAAGTATAAACTATACAAATTATGAATTGAAATGTTAACCACATGTAAAATTAGAATAGTGTATTGCCAATGACATATTGTAGTTATATATGACTTATCTTGAGGAGCTTGGAAGCCTGGCCTAACAATGTATGAGCACATCTGTCTTGTAATGCCCCAAAAATCTTGTATAGCTGTAGATCAATATTTTAACAAAAAGTTTACAATGAAATGAATATAGATAACATTCTCATTTCAATTTCAGACAAATGTGAAATTTGCATAATGGAACAAAGCAAAAATCTGTTTCGTGGATATCTGTGAAATTGTATCCTTAAATATGCAAATGTATCAGAAATTATTAAGTAGTTACTAATTGTACAGTATAATTTTGATTTTTAATCATTAAGCAACACTCTGACACTCAAGAAACATACCAAACATTTGTTTTTCTTCATATAAATATCAAATTTGAGGTTCATCAATGAAAATGGGAATATTCATATGAACTACAAGTTATGGTCAGCAGATGGCTGCCTGGCAGCCTGGATCTGACGCTACATCAATCATAATTGTACAGAAATTGTTCAATGGATACTTCTACAGCTACTGTACTGATGTACCTGAAAATGCACTAGTCAAGGTGATACATCTGAAAGAAAGTCACTTAAAACTTCTTGATGACAATGTAAAGAAGTCAAACGCATTCTTCTCATATGACATATGATGTCATGAAGTGGTGAGAACCTGGTGGAACCCGGGAGATGTACAGTACTTCAAAGCGTTCAGCAATTTATGGAATATATAAAACTGTTATTGTTTGGAAAGAAGCTTTGGCTTTCAAAACGGAATATATCAATGCAGTCAATCTCAAGGATCTGTTATGAATAATCGTCTAACAGTTTATGAGTGGTATTCTGCCAATGAAATAAATTCTTTAATAATTTGAAGTTTTCAGTAGAATATTTGCATGAACGTCGTCAATGCAATTGCAGAAAATGATCTAATCGTCAAGAACTATTAAGCATAAACGGTCACATGAAAAATACACATTTGTCTGCTATTTTTACCTCGATTTCGGGAAAATAGGGATTAAATGGCTATAGGCACCCTACGATGTTATTGTCCTTTCGTTTGGATATATTTACACAAATTAACACAATAATTTGACTGTTTGATAAACATGTCATAGAAATTGTAAATATTAGCAAATTAGAAATAATTAGTTTCTGCCATATATTGCCTAACAGCCTGCATTTTTAGCTCAACATCCCTAAAGGGATTTGAACTTAGGCGATGACTAACGTAAGAGCCAGTTTCTCGCCCGGGTACGTTCAGATTTTTGCAGCGTTTATCATATATGCGTCTTTTGGATATTTTGCTGTGTTGCTATGTTTGGCTTAAATAGATCGATATATGTTGATGCAATAACAATTCATATTGTTGCGTAGTTTGACCGAATTCTGCATTCCATAATTCATTTAGAATATTTCAAATACTCGGATTTCACTTGGCGCAATCCGAAGGAATTTAGCATATATAATAACATTGGCTCGGGAATGCGATCATCTCCGATTGAAAGAAAACTATGTTTTCATTGGCTGGAGTTAAGATACCGTCTTGCACATATGCTAATCGAGCTTGATATGCCGTTTGGGATTTCTCTCAATGTGTAGTCCAATTGGGGCATAATTGTTGTAGTTGATAGCTCATTTTGGCTCAAAATTGGGTTTAACCAGAAAACCAAAAGCTTGTGTGGTTCCGATGACTCCCCTTTTTTCTCTTTATAGAGCTGTGTAATGTGATTTCATAGCAGTATGTATGAATGTATATATGACTATTCAGACACATGAGTTGATAATGGTCTAGATCAAATGTTTTTATCTGAAATATCATTACAGGGTTGGCAGGTGTAATAGGTTTGTGTGGGAAATTTACAACTTTGATGTGGCCTAATGGTTGCTGGCCAGATGTTATTCCTGTCAATGTTTACATTTAGATATCAAATTTAAAAAAAAAATTCTTTATATTTATGGGGAGAGGGCAGTGTTGCCCTAAGGCAGGAAAGGAGGGTTTTGGTCTTTACAAATGTGTTTGATTTATGTGAATGGAGCTCGGCGCATCGGTATATATGGCTGCTAGTTAAGGGGATTCGTGACTTCCTAGGGAGTGGGAACGTTTTCAGGAATGTTAACACCCAATGACCAGAGAGTTATAGTGTGATGTCGGGAGATCGATTTTCAAACCAAAATACTGAATATTTTAGGAGTTTGCTGTGCATTTAGAACTAATTTTGTTTGGAACCGAACCATGATTTGATGTTATTTTGGGGTCAATTTAGCCCTAAAATATAGAATATTCCTAGAGCTTTCGGGCCTTCGCCTCTGGATCCCCATCGGGGCTTTGCCCCTGGACCCAGAGGCCATTAAGCGGGCCCCTGGACCCCATGCCGTTATGCTCGCACTACATATTCAGATTGTCGATCTTGATATTGTTATCACCTGCTTATAATGGGCAGGAAGAGTATGTTATTAATTTGCAGTGATAGTTGTACAAATTCTGCAGTTGTTTGTCATATAAGTATTGCCCACGTTTTACACATCATATAAACATAAGAAATGAAAAGAGTCATTAAATAATTGTTTTCATTTTATTTCTTAATTTGTTACTATTCTAATCAATCCTATGATATAAGCTATGATAATAACCAATAAAGCACATACTGATGCTTATATAAAACTAATATAATAATATTTCATATTAATACTTAATAAAGTGTTAGTAATACTTAATACTATTAACTGTATTGTTAGTAATGTACAAATAATTGTTTTTACCCCAGTATTTTTATAAGGAATGTTGTGAATGGTTTTCAAAAACGGTCATGTGCCTATACGTTAATCCGGGCAATGCACGGGTGATAATGCACGTGTGATAACACATAGGGACTGATCTATTATATGTTGGGTAATAATTTCCAATTTAGGTATATATAATGATTAATATATACACTATACTAGTAAAGCAACTTTACAAACAACAGTCATATTGCTACCACAGATCGCCGATTCTTGGTAAGGGAAAGATACTATGAAATAATGTTAAAGCCATTGAACTAGATACCCCAAAAGCCAATACTATCTATAACGTGTGTCCAAAAATCTATTGACAAACAAGGAAATGGTCACTTAATGACACCTTTTTTTTATAATCTCACACCGTAGATTTTCGTATACATTTTAAAGTGTTTTCTATCAGCCGCATCGTTTAACAAAATTTCAAAAGTTGACCAATAATTTGTTGAAATTTGCAGCCCAAAAGTTATCGGCGGAAATAATTTTCCAAAACTACAAGATTTTAGGCGACGCACGAAAGTCCCTGGAATTTTATTACATAAACAAGATCAGGCGTTTAAAGAAATACAGAAAAAAAAATTCCAATTATCATCTTATTACAGATGAATACCTCCTTATTTATAAATAAAAAAGAAACACAGCTGAACATAAGCTTATATGGTACTGTTGATATACGGATGATTCTTTAAGGTATTCAAGAATATGAATGAGTGAATACGTTATATCGAAAGTAGTACAAATCTATATCAATTGGTAAAACAAAATATACTTAATAAGTTTATGTTAGTATAAAAAATGGGAAAACAAGTAAAATCTTAATATAAACTATGTTAGCATGAAAAGAAAGTAGGATAAAAGGAAATAGTATACAATTGTTACTTTTCTAGTATTTGTAGTATTCATCTGGTTTATAAAGTTACCACTTCCTGGGCTTTGTATTTTACCATTCCTCATACACTTTCTAGCATCTTCATTCCTTTTCTTGTCACTCTTTTTCTTTGTTTTGGGCATGTTATGGAATAAACATTACGCTTTGTTTTGAAAACCTATGCTTTAATGCTTTATGTTAACTGTCACGTCAACAATAAATTAGCTAATATCAATATATCTTCAAGGCTATTTAAAACGTATCTAGTTTAAAGCACCTAAACAAAAACTATCTTAAAGTATTTAAACAGGTAAGATTGATCTTATCTAAGTGTATGCTGCCAATAGCCTGCCAGTAATCAGGCTAAAAAAGTATCCATTAAAAAGCTTTAAAAAATGTTTTAAACAATTCCAAACCATGCCTACCACATACCACAAGTACTTAGTTACAACCGATGCTTGCTTTGAATGGTCATATGCCATATAACATATTTATGTCCATTAACATATAATAGAAATTAATCAGCTCATTATCAATTTGAAAATTTTTCTAAAATGATTAGATACACAAATTTACCTAAAAATAGCGAACAGTTGTTTCTTTTACCAAAGAGCTTTTACAAATCAAATTATCCATGATATTTCCTGACCGCCCTCGTGACCCGTAAAACAGTGTACAACTCAATAGAACATCAATAAGCTCAAATCCAGTCAAATTTTGCCTGTACTCATCCTCAATCTCTATTTTCGAAAGTAAAAAATTGGCGAAAAATAATGATTTTCAGGCTTTTCTAATCAACTTTGGCAGTTTTGTAAGCTTTCCAATAATATATGGCTTGTAGCCATTACCGTAGCAAATGATAACGCAATACAAATCGATAAATTAGTGAAGAGGGCCTAGGTCCGAGCAAGGAGCTTCCTTAGTCCGAGCCTGTAAAAAGTCAATCGCATATGTTTTGATAATATATTTTTTTACGATAATTTCTTTTGTTTTATTTTCATTAATTATGCATATTTGTAATTGATACGAAATTTAAAAAGAAAATACCTCACACTACATATACATCCCAAAAAATATCTGAAATTTTATATTCACAAACAAAAAAATACTTAATCAAAAAGTGCAAAAAATGCCGTAATTTTGCTGAAAAATTGTTATTTTAATATTTTTGTCAATAAATTCAAAATTTTGACAATATTATTGGAAAGTTTATTGTTTTAACCCTTAAATGAGCTCAATATGCAATGGTAACATATGAATGGAAAACTTAAAAATGAAAAAGATAAAGTACCTAAAACCGCAGTTTACGTTTTAAAGGCCCTGGATATAAGGGTTAAAGGAAACACAAACCCACGCTACAATTTTAACCCATATGACAGAACACCAAAACAAGTCTTGTGAGGCCGGTAAACTCCCTGCTTCAATTAACAGAAAATACACATATATCTTACCAGGGACTCGTTGTCTTGGAAGAACTCCCTCATCTTACACAAGACCAGATAACAGAACTAATGTGCAATCATGGAGGTAGAAAAGAGAAGGACCACATCTTTGCATTGTGGGGGAAATTATTGGTTTCTAGTCATGCCTTGTGGCTTTGGTATGTGCATGGGCCAATAAACTAATGGTCCATGGAGTGTGGTATCAAACACTGATTGCACTGGTAATAAAGTACTTCAAATTGATTTCACACATTCATTTTTTTTTACCTTCATGGA
Organism: Chiridota heheva; assembly: GCA_020152595.1. Taxonomy (NCBI): domain Eukaryota; kingdom Metazoa; phylum Echinodermata; class Holothuroidea; order Apodida; family Chiridotidae; genus Chiridota; species Chiridota heheva. Next base: position 612,978 of record JAIGNY010002894.1, read on the forward strand.
CTCATGGTGTTTTGACTTCAGGTTGGTGATATCATGGAGTCTTTTTTAACTCCATGGTGATATCAATATCTTTATGTTTAAACAAGTTAAGTTTCCAATATCTGTTTGTGGCAATTGTATTGTTTTTTTTTACATAAATGAGTAAATTGATAAAAGGCTATTTGTAATCGTGTTTGAGAGATGAAAGGGAAAGAAAATGCTCATATAATGTTGTTGGACAAAAGTGTAATTGGATCTTGGATTTTTGTTAAAACATTTTGGTGTAAATTTTGGTACTTTCTTTGTTTAAATGGGATTCTATGTAATACATTAAAAGATGTGTATTATCTGTGATTCATGCATTGTTTTTAATGACATGGAAAGTGATGTTTAGCTAAGAACAATAATAACAGCCAAAAGAATATCTAAAACACACAATTTGCCTGAGTCATGACGGAAAATGGGGTGGGGGAGGAGAATGATATAAAATGGCACCTGAGTGTTGTATAATCTTTGAGGGAAAGTTGCAGTATAATTCTATGTAGCTCTATTCGCAATGTTGGGGTCATGAATACTTGTCTGTATCTCAATTTACATAAAAGAAGTTTACTTGTTTCTCACAAAAATAACAAAAACAATTAAAATATTTCAGACTCAATAGATTGACAATTTACCTAAACCTTCACAGGTGTATAAAAGAGCTTTATGTCCTTTTTTTCTTAGTGATAAGAATGGAAACAGTCGGTTTCCCTGTTAATGCATTTGATATAAAATTCTCAATGATTCCTTTCTCTAATACATGAATGAAAAACATTCTAGAACAAATCTGTGAAGAAAAAACTATGGCAAAATTTTATTTTAATGTCAAAATACAGCACTTTAAAGGTACAACACTGCCATAAAAAGAAAACAGCCTAAAGTCTAAGATCACAATCAAAACAATTGACATGTATGTTAATTTGTCTGTGTGACATCATAGGTGTTTTAAATTTACTGCTAGCTTTTCCTATATGGAGAAACTAAAATTTCTGTAATTTGTGATCCAAAAATATCAATAAATTATTTTCAATTTGTTTAACTTTTTTTCTCTTGTCACATATGATTATTTGAGATAAAGGAAATTGTTCTTAGATCTGCTTCTATTGGTCATCATTAATTAGCAAAGATATTATCTATGGATTAAATATTTCATTAATTTCTGACCAAATATCAAATTGATGTAAAAAAAAATTCTTGTAAGACCAAGCATTTCATAGCAATTTCACATCAAGCTCCTCCCACTATGCATATTAATGATATGAGACCTGCTAGCAACGTAGACATGTGCACAATACCTTATAACAGTAGCATAGCATGATGTATTACATAAAACTGACAAACACTTGCTAAATTATCACAATTTCAATAATTCTAAGTTTAGCCCCGCCCACTCATTATTATGCATGATATCATCACTGAAAACGACAAGGCTCTTATACTCCATATAAGTATGCTGTGTACTAAATATGCCAAACACAAAATGAATCTTTTCGATACTTTTTGACTTGCGATATTCTAAATTTTCTTTCATTTTCGGATAGTTTTCTTTAATTTTTAGAACATTTTGCCCATATTCAGAAAATGTTGCTTATTTTCGGGAACTTTGTGGCCAATTTTGGGATAATTTCCTTCAGTTCCGGACAATTTTCTTCAATTTTCAGAACATTTTCGTGATATATTTTTTTTCGGGCACTATTTTTCAATTTCCAGAAAAAGTGTCTCTAATTATCAGAAAATATTGTTCATTTTCGGGGATTTTTGCTCAATTTCGGAACATTTTCTTATTTCCAGAATTTTTTTCCCTCTTTCGGAATTTTTGTGGCCAATTGTGGGGTAATATCTTTCATTTCCGGACAAATTCCTTTGATTATAGGAACATTTTCTTTCATTTTTCGTAGAAATCACCGTTATCTGTGATGGCATCTTTAGGGATAAGTTCAGTGGTCAATCATGTTCTTTTGATAAAAAAGAGGATTTCAAAAGAAACAAAATGGTAAAGAAAGCATTCAACTATGTTATTCCGTTAAAAAGATATTTAAGTTTAAATCTCTGTCTTATCTGTGTAGAAAGTATGACTGGTGTAGTAAGTCTACTATGGAAAGTTGGTGTCTTCATCCTTACATTCTTAACAATGTGTTTTATAGAAAGTTTATCATATATTTTATAATATTTAAATTATTTTTCTCGATTGCTGGAACTGTGGTGGAACGTATCCACACTCAGACGGCCCCGCATCCTGCCCTTCCCACGGCAAGGAGTGCCGTTATTGCCACAAACTGAACCACTTTCTGGAACATTGCCTCGCACGCAACGTAACTCCGACTCAAACACTACACCTAATCAAGGAAGAGTCAACACCATGGATGAACAATCAAACGTCGCCACAGCAGACGCCCTCGTACCATGGAGCACTTTAGTGGTACCTCCATGGTCGTACCATCTGAATCAAGCGACGACGCTTACGTATACGGATTAAACCGATCCACAAAGCTCCATCATACGACAGTCCACGTTAAGAGAATCCCATCCTCGTCGCCATTGTGATGTTTTAGTAATAGTTATTCGTATGTAGATGAAACAAACACGGGAACTAGCATGGGTACGATGATATATTCTTGATATGTGATCTGATAACTTATGATCAACTGCGTGCTGAAAAATATTCAATAATATCCAATAGACTACAAAACATATTTACATTAATAGGTGGCAGTATTTACAATCATTATGTTTAGACATTACACTTTCTTTAGGTGGTACATAATAAATACCCTTAAACTAATTTCAGTTCTATTATTTTTATGACATATCCCATGGTTTTTAAGCCTCAAAATCGCAGGACAGAATATGATAAAATACATAACAACTTTAAGGAATCTGAGGCTATGAAATCAGAACTATTCTGATTTCAGTCGTTCCTATACAAATGACACCAAACTTTAAACTTCGATATCTCCATAACAGAATAAGAGTTTTGAATGGTTTCTTCACTATTTGTTTCTTTTGAAGTCCTTGTTCACGTAAGATTAACTTGCTTGACCTATGAACTAATCCTTTAGAGGATTCAGCGGTCGGGTAAATCCATCTTATATTAAAAAGGACTTCAAAAGAAAGTTTAAAGATTGTTTTAGTTATATTTTGCTATAATGATTGCCACTTTGAATTGTATTTGTGGGATGCCATTAGGTCTAGATGCTATTATTGATTAATTGTGATCAATTAATTGCACTAATGAATTATTTGCTCAGAATGATTGATACATTATCAATATAGCTAAAATCATGTCTTATTGCAAGGATGTAAAATCCATCTCAATTTTATACCAAAGTATTTTGCTGTTGGTATGTCTGTTTATGTTGATATAATTTGCATCAAATTGATGTTGAAACTTAGCTTTTTTAGGCTTACCTGAAAAACACTTTTCACATATTCAAACGATATTAAAGCTCCCATACGCAGTGGAAGAGCTATGTCTTGTGGGCCCAGAGGGATTTGATCTGTGCAGCGATGTTGGAACCACGGGGAAAGAGAGAGAGAGTGGGGGTGACTGGCCCTAGATTAAGGGGCAGAAGGTTCTCTTTTGAAATTATGCGGACGGCGGCAAGAGTTGCTCTTTTGAAAGTTGTGGGCGGACCGGTCTGGATCCTGTAGGTGGACTGGTCTTGACGTAGAGGCGCCCTTTTAAAACTTATTTGAATTTATTCTAGATTATCTTGAAGCTTGAAAACAAATAGATATTAACTCACTCACAAATACTACAAAATACAATGAGGTTGCCACATACATTTGGTATTTATTTGACATAATCAAAGCATAACATTTTACCAGGGTCACTGGTACCGAGGGACATTGTGGTAAAATGTATGCCTCCAATAATTTTCAAAAGAAGCCTTTTACTTGTTCGTCCCATGGGTAATTGCCAACATTGGTTCTGGTTCCCCAATCTTTGAAAACATAAATGAAAAGTGACAAGCAAAAACCGTTAACTGACAAGAGTGCCCCTTTTTAAAATGAAAAGTTCCCCTCAATTACTGTCCAAAAGCGCATATGAACTTGCTTCCCGGAGTTCCTTTCGACACCTCTGGCACTTTGAGTCTCATAAACAAAGATATTGCAGTGTCATTGTTAGAGGCTAAACCAGTGGCGTGGTGACAGGAGGCCAGCGGGGATATTTCCCCCTTGCCCCCCCCCCCAGCGGAGATTTTTGACAGGGCGCCAAGTGCTGAAGGGGGCGCCAAAATCGCCCTAAGATTTTTTTACGTGTTGATCAATAACTTCTTCCTATATTATTAAGTAAGTAATATTCCATTTTTGTAGTCCAAAAGCGCATGATTTTCCATAGAAAAGACTATCTGCTCCTGCCATGAATGGAAAACAATTGTATTGAATACAGCTGGTAGCGGCTTTCCGAGAGGGTACCAAATTATCACAGGGGCGCAAAAATTGTCATGAAAATATAAATATGTATTTTTATTCTCAACGTTTTAAATATTATCCTCAAAGCTTTATTCTTACATCAAAAACATGAAAACCATTCCTAGACCCCAACTAAAGATACATATTGAAGTCAATGGGATCCTAGGTTACATTTGTTCCAAAATAATATTTCTTGTAACTAACTTGAGACGATTTTGAGAAATTTTTTGCTACCAAAAAACGATACTAGCTTCTTGGGGCTTCGCCCCCTCTGCGGCTAGGACATTGATCCTTGATTTGACACAATATTAATGAATTTTATGCTCAGAAAGTTGTGAGAAATGCAGCGATTTTTCCCCCAGCGCCCGAGCCTACGTGCACTACCCACTAGATGTGACACATTTTAAAGCCCTTTTCTGCTATTAAAACCACGAGAATTTTCGGGAAATTTACTTTGCTTTTGGAATAATTTCCTTCATTTTGCGAAAATTTTTGGGATATTTTCTTTAATATCTGGGCAGTTTTTTTTTTTTTTTTTTTGGGGAAGCATGATGAAAAACTCATTTTCAGTCTAACATATCCAAGTTCACCAGAGTAGAGTGTTTATACCTCACTGTCTCGATAAAAACATCCTTTTAAAAATCTAAAAGAATCCTAAGCCCCGTGCACATTATACGCATGACTTGGCCCTACAATAACCAAATCCACAATAAATCTTCACAATAAGTTCCATTGTGTGCGTATTGATAAATGGGAATGTAATTACTGATGCGTAAAATCACTGAACTATCTATCTGTGGTGGGTTTCTTAATTGCTTCTAGCAGTCTAAAAGTCATACCCGCCGAAATGGAGGTTCTTACGGGTGAAAAAAACTGAAAATTTCTAGCGAGTATTGGGCGTAATGGTTTTCTTCAATTTGCGGGAATTTTGTTTTTCGTGAAATTTCCTTCAATTTTGGGATAATTTTTTCGATATTTGGGAGGTTTTCTTCAATTTTCGGATAATTTTCTTCATTTTGCAGAAATTTTTGGGATATTTTCTTCCATATTTGGGCATTTTTTTCCCTTCAATTTTGGGGAAATTTCCTTCATTTTGCGAAAGTTTTCTTCAATTTTTGGGAAATTCTTCTTCAATTTGGGGGATTTTTTTTTTTAACTTTTGGGAGATTTCCTACATTTTCTGGATTTTTTTTTGGATCTTTGGGAAATTATGTCAATTTTCGGGAAAGTTTACCAAAGCAGCGATTCTGGAGGCTTCGCCCCTCTGGACCCATTCCAGGGCTTGGACGGTTCCTAGATTTGAAACGCTGATTTTAGGCAATTTCCTAAACGATTCATTCCAATTTAGATCTATATGCCCAACGTTTTACTCTTATGAACAATTTTTACTTCACTTGGGAAGGGAGGAGGGGAGGGGGGGGGGGAAGGGCACAACAATTCCCTTGCCCCTCCAGTAAAACATTGGAAACATGACCAACCACGCAACTGGGCTAGACCTAAATCGATTTTACCTAGGACCTGAAAGGTTTACCCGCCCTTCCGGGCATTCCAAAACCTTTTGCTACGCCACTGCTCAGCAAACTTGTATTCCTTTCCTAACAACCCAAGCCTACCCAATGTAACTCCCCACCAACAAAAACATTCTTATGCCCGTGCACCCCCAAAACATATAATGAGCTACTACATCATTTATTTTCTAGCATCACAACGATATTAAAGCTCCCGCTTGCATTTCCCCACAAAATTAACATCAAACATGTATTTCATTCCTAACAACCGCAGCCTACTCAAATTAACAATCCACCAACAAAAAAAAACAGGCTCAACTACCCCAAATTATCTTAAGCTACTACATGATTGTTCTAGTTTGGTTCTCTTTTAAAAACTCTGGATTGTACAGGTACTTGTTAAGATATGCAGGGGTGTATGGCTCATGCCATATTTGCATGTCATCGACTCATGCATTTCGTTACGGTGAATGCTGTTGAGACTGTCCTTGGAACACACCAAAGGAATATTCGACTTTGCGAATCATAAGTTATCCGACATTTCAAATCACTATGATCAAGAATATATGATAAGTTGAGATATTTTCATTAAATTCTGCGTTTGGAAATTAAGCGGACGTTCTTCTCCAAAACAGTGAAGCACCAAATTCGCAGTAGAGCTGAAATATCAATATACCTGTCAACCTGCATATTACTTATTTATAGTTTATATAGGTTGTAACTGTCAAGCATGTTGATACGTACACTACCTTGGTCGATTGCTTCAAATGTCCAGTAAGCTTAGTTGACCGGAGGACTTCCCTCTTGCCAAAGTAGTTCTTTTTCGACAGTAAATCAGTAAATTCGTGGAACATCACAAATCTTAAGACTATATAGCTTCTATTCTCAGTTCACGTCCGTCTGTCCGTACATCATGTACGACAACACATACACAGTAACGCCATTTACTTATAGGCTAAATATATATTGACGCAAAATCCGGTGAAATGTTCTATTTGCATTTTTCCGTGCTCAAGATGATGTTATTCAAATCTAGGTCTGTCGAAGGACTTCCCGTGTTAATTTTATGCTTGAAAGAATGACGATAAGGTATAATGGCAACAAGGTAAAGTGTAGAGCGAAAGCCTGTTACAAAAAAGACCGTTATCCAATGTATCCCAAGCTGCGAGAGCAGAAAAGAGCCTGAGAGCCACTAACAGACTAAAATCCCGAATTTCTGGTAATTACTATTATATCTTAAGCCTAAAAGATTGAATAAGGAAACATTTTCAACACTATAATTTTAATGTCTATTTGAACAGGGATGTGGTTTACACAATTTGAATATTTTGAGTTTTGTTGGAGCAGAGATTATTTACTTAGCGGCTTTTTATATCTGTCAAAGAATCATCTTTACTTGAATCTTAAATTTTATAGCCTATCTTGTTGATAGAGAACAAAAACGACTAAAGGATTTTTTTTTTTTTAAATGTACCTAATATTTTCACGGAGCATCGCATTTTACAGATTCTTAATTTTCTAAGAAATACCTGGTCACATAGACGTCATCTTTTCGAAGAACCAAGGAACGTGTGGTAGTTTCTTGGAAGACAGCGCCAGGAATTACCAGAACAGCCACATCCACTCATTTCTGCAGCCAAGGGTCAGAGGGTAAGGAAGCCTTACCGCCCATATTATACCCTCTAAGATGGCGCTGTAAGAGTCATATTTTATTTTAAACTGCAAGAGAAATTTTACGTCCCCAACATAATCAGGTATATAAAGTATTGATCTTTATTGCATTGCTGCAATATATATAATACAAAAGATTAAGTTGACTTTCACTGCAAAATACCAATCGTCCGATAATATTTCCTGTTCTGAGTATGCAAATTATTTCTTGAAAACTTCTGTACTAAGTTATATATATGGCAGTACATTAGTCAATGAGGGTATAGTGAGACTTTGTGATAAACCATCCACAATTAGCAAACAGATTATCAGCCACACATAAATGTCCAAAAAATCTCAATTTTTAAGATAGTGAACTGGTGAATGTGTGACATAACTCGTTCATCAGTTTGTAAAGATTTTGTTCATCAATTATTCTCAAACAAACGTGTTGCTTCTTATAAATGTGATATCTGCATGGATAAGCAATCAAAGTCTGCATCTATTTCGTCTTGTCATCTACCGTTACAGTAACATTGTCGGATAATTTTCAATATGTATATATTATTCATTTTTCTACTAAAAGAAATCAAATAATGTAATGATTTCAAGTACATCATATTTGTCAAATACACATCCATTACTTATACAATTGAAATATCTCAGCATGAAACAGTATGTAAAGGTGCAAAGTTAACTTGAGAAATAGGTTTTTATTATTGTTAGTGTTTTCATATGTGGGTCACCGGAAGAACGCCTGCAACACGGGGACAACGGGGCGATTGTCCCATGCCCTTCATCTCACGAGTGAAGTGTCCCTATTACACGGGGCAATAAGTGCCCTTTTGGGGATTTTGTTCTTTGGTTTAAAGCCTTATACTCGCCCCTGCCTATAAATATACCAGTTGTGATACTTTAAATTGTACTTTTTTAACACAGATGATACATTTTTTTTATTAAAAAGTGTAATAACTTTTCATATTGACTCTTCATGTCCAGATTATGCATATCCGATTATCTATTACCATATTAGGTCTCAAGTGAAAAGTGGTCGTTTCGTGTGCAGGCTGGCATCACTGGGTCATCGGATATTGGTGGACGCATTCATATTCTGTTCGTGCACCCTCAGTCTATTGTCACAGCTTATGCAGTCTGGGAGATCACTTACTTTTAATGATAGACAATATCCTTTACTTTTAGGGACAGAGTATTCATAACGATGACGTAACTTCAATCCGTGCCATACCGTACCACCTGTACTGCTGAATAGTTTCCGAGAAGAATTTTTCAAAATCTAAACGATACACCTATAATAGAGTCACGAGTTTTGTATTCCTTTATAACCCATTCAGTTAATATTCATGTTTTGTTTATTAACGATGCCTATGCAAACTTCCAGGGATTTCGGAGTTTTAAATCCATACACTAAACAAGTGCAATCAGAATGCTGCATCACGGGTAAGCTGTTTAATGGAGGCTTCCATAGTGTTTTTGGTCAATACTTGTAAGGGATTCTGTGTTCCTCAGAAGAAAGAGATCACCCAAACTATTATACTTAATCCGTGGCAACTCATGATGAAGTGTAGGTTAACATTGTGTTTCAGGTCATTTTGTTAAATATATTGTTATATCATATTGACCATCTTTGAAATCTTCTTATAATTTCAAATGAAATGCAAAGTATTCAAGCTATATGTCTATCTCCGTACTGTGAGTTATCGATCATTTTACGGGAGGTCCTTATTTCCCCCTTGCACTCCTGTTAACCCGTTCACAGGTCTAATCATGACTGTTGATTTTGAGCATAGTGATTCTGTTAGTCTTGTAATAATCCATTAATCTGTTTTATCTGCACCTTGTCATATTGATCAGGGTATTGAATTACTTGTTTGCTCGTTAAAAATACTGTTATGAACAGAGTAATTATTACAACTAATATCTACAAATGTAAAGAAGTAGCACAGCCTCCTTCAAAATATGTTAAAACAATGAACATTTTACTAAAAGTTATCAAAAGCCGTTTGAAAGTTTCGCGAGTACCATTTTGTAAAGTTTTAGGCCTATATAATACTTTCGAATGAAAAGCAATACCCTGTTAGAATGCTCTTAATTGAGTAATTCTACTGAAAGTCACTTGCTCTTTGCATGGCGGAAAAAAGTCACTGATACCAGTTTACAACTTTACATGGATATGATATACAACATCGGAATACATGATTAGCTGATTAGATGTTAAAAGAGCGCTTGACCGAAAAGTAAGGGCGTTTATTTTTTCAATTTTCACAAATTTGTTATCCAAAAAAGACGTGAGGGCAAAGGTTACTTGAATATTCATATAAACCAGAAAATTGCTATTCCGTTGAGTGCTAGATAAGCAATCAATTTTTGGGGACCCCCCTAAGCATTTGCCCTCACATTTCGGTAAAGTGAAGACTAAAACATCTTTAATGTCAGTATGGATTATCTACAATTTATGTGCAAGTGAGCTTGACATCATGCACAGCTGTACTACGATTAGTATATGTGACTGTAAATCTCTATCTTGAAACATTATGCCTATAAATTTGTATCGGACTTGTGTTCTGCCATGTTCTATCAAGTACATTTTATCATCACGCTAGATGTACATTTAGTACTTTAATACATAATCATGTTTTTAGATGTTATATATCACACCCTGTAAAATGTACTTCTTGTCCGTCATGCAAAAGGCTTGCAATTAAAATTATGTGAGAACTAATCTAATATCTCAGCATATAAAGTAGATATTGGTATTTGTATTTTGCCGTTAAAACGACTGGTGTCGTAAGTTTAATAAACAGGCAGAATCGTCACAAGCTGTTATATCTTCAAGTATTGTTTATGTCAAACATGCATGTGTATTTTCGATTAGCTATCTACTTTTATACGTTGCTCGTACATTTCCTGGTAGAATGGAATAGAATATTCGACACATGTTTGAAGATCTGAAGTAAGTTGACTAACATCTGTGGTATTCTGATCTTTGCTGTTTTTCACAAAACAAGAGCTGTTGAACGCCTTCGCGTAGGTTGAATTCATTCCACTAATCATAAGTTCAAAAGGAGCGTGCCATGTTTGAACAATGTTTTGATTTTCTTCCCAAGTGAGTAAATTTTCATCCCAAGGAAGTCCCAGCTCTTCGAAGTATTTCGGTAGAATCTTTTCCGGGAAATTGACAAGATCATCTGAGTCTATAATCAGGGGCTTGTTTCCCTCCTCTGTAGCGTGCTTCCATAAAATGTTAAGGTGCTTGAAACATTCTTTTGGGTTGTTATAAGGAAATGATTCAAGGAAGTTGTATTGATCAGGATTTTGACCTGGGAAAATTTCTGCCACCAAGGCCTTTTTCCAAGAGAAATAGATCTTTGCCGGATCACGGATGAGGAAGGTATGACGATAACCTTGCGATGGTATATTATCGTAATTACTGTCAATGGACCAAGCCATATCCTTGCAGAATACATGCCTTTTGCCTGCGATAGGTGCGATCTGAAGTTGTGATTTCACCCAGGAATAACTATATGATAAAAAAAAAAAAACATTTAAAGAACAGAAAAGATTTCATTAAAAAGTTATACGCAGAAATATTTAGGAGAGAACCGTTAGGTAGACAGCTTCATTTTCTAGATTAGTTTGTTATGTATAAACATGACAGAATAGATTTCCATACATGCAATGTTGGGACTTCTGTCATTATGATAGCATACAATCATGAATAATTTCACAACTTCAAATCTGCGCAAATATTTACTTCTACAAATAGTTCTGAAATTTATTTTCATAACAACTGCGTGCTTCGCGTCAAACTTTCTGTGTATCAATTTGAAATAAGTCAACGAATTAATTCGTCAAATTCCATCAAGCCTCGAGCAGTCAAGAGCTTATAAAGAGGTTTTTCGCGTGACGTCATCAGATTCCAGTTTTGCTTGTACCGCTTTATTGGCCGTCAAGCTATAAACCTTTTCATATCGGAATCGGTAATTTCCGGAAATCATATTTAAATAACGTCACATGGTCGAAATTCATGACCATAATGGACCAATCAAATCATGGGGAATCCTGATCTTCAGCACAATTTACTAGCGTATGGGGTCAAGCCCATTAAAAATACAATTTCACACAATAATTAACAGTATAATATATACATACACAAAGCACTTTACTGAGACTTAAAGGGTAGCGTAATTTGGTTAAGAAATTCCATACCAAACAGAAAACTTTGGATAAACTGAGTCCTCTCCATTCACACAATTTTTCCGATATGCAAAACTAGTTGTCTCATTCACAGATAACAAGGATTTGCTGCCGAAAGTTCTCGATACCATTTTCACATTTTGTGCAGTGAGCTGGTCAACGGCACAATTTCATACCATTAGGTTCTCCGCACTGAACATCAACTTTAAAATTTGAACGATTTTAGCCAATTTCCGTTCTATTTTTGTGTTTCAAATGTACACAAATATTCTTTAACGTTTCGTAAATGTTGAGGAAATATGAACCCTAACGAACATACAATGTTCCGTTCACAAAAACAACATTTTAACGTGCACACTAGGCCTAGGGCCTACAACTACATGCATTGAACGTAGTGTTATAAACGTACGTGAGGCCAAGTTTTAACTTGAAATCTTTCTGGTTATCGCGTATTCCTTAATTGCGACAGTCTGAACGGAAGACAGTTCGGATCCTCTTGGAATATGACAACAAAAAAACATCCCCATAACCAAAGAATTATCCAGACCGAGCAGTTGGAACTTACAGTTTAGATACTTTATGTTTTACAGTTTTGATGACGTCATTTTCTGAAGTGAAAACAAACCTTTGCGCGATACACGTGGGCAAGTCCGTATGCGTTTACTGTGTGCGGTCCGTATGGCATGTAAAAAAACACAGCTGATCGCTTTGTTTTCACTCCAATGCGGGGTAAATGCGCGCGGTGCTGATGCGGTCTGATGACCTCAAATAACATTTCCAACCAAATGAATGCATTTCACATAACGTTTACGTACGTACGTACGTGTAATATACTTATTGTACTATTATGTATGTGCGTACAAGCTTATGAAGGTAGTACGCGCGTGTATTGTTGTTGTTTACGCGCGCGTATTAGCTTCATAAGCTTGTACGCGCGTACGTACGTTTTATATAATACAATGTAATTAGTCAGTACAGTGTGTACAAACGTAAACGTTATGTAAAATGTAACGTTTTTAGCTCAACATCCCTTTAAGGGATTTGAGCTTATGCGATGACTAACTTAAGAGCCAGGTTCTCGCCCGGATACGTTCGGATTTTTGCAGCGTTTATCATATCCTATGCGTCTTTGGAGTTTTTGCTGTTTTGATATGTTTGGCTTAAATAGATCGATATGTTGATGGAATATCAATTCATATTGTTGTGTAGTTTTAACGAGTTCTGCATTCCAAAATTCATTTAAAATCTTTCAAATATTCGGATTTCACTCGGCGCAATCAGAAGAATTTAGCATATATAATAACATTGGCTCGGGAAATACCACCGATTATCTACGATTGAAAGAAAATTATGTTTTCATTGGCTGGATTGGAGCCTTGAAATACCGTCTTGCACATATGCTAATCGAGCGTAATATCCCGTTTGGGATTGCTCCCGATGAGTAGTCTAATTGTGCGTATAACTTTTGTAGTTGATAGCTGATTTGGGCTATAATCAAGTTTTTTTTAAACTCAATTAAAAAACCTATTAAAAGCCAAAAATGGCTAAATAGCGTAAATAGGTTATTTCATTCATATAACGTGATTGAATCTCTGGCTATAAAATCACCGAAGTGTTAATAACTCCCTGATAAAAAAGATTAAACAAAATAATAAAAAAAAACCTTGCATGAGTACTCTGTGTCTACCTACTGTGGTGTAGCGGTTATCATATGTACAGACAACGAGTTCCCGGGTTCAAGCCTGGGTTGGGTAGACACGCCAGTGCACCACAACTGGTTATCAAAGGCCGTGGACATTGACTTGGTTGTCGATGATATGTCTGTCCGTACGTCGTACTTGTGTTCTCGTCCAGGTCGTATTCAGGCGTTTCGTGATAGCACGTCGTCGCCGAGTCCCCCAGAGGTTGTCACATACCTTTAGTATTCATTTGACATATTTAAAGCATAACATTTTACCAGGGGCACCGACACCGAGAACCGTGGTAGGAGGAGGTATGCCGCCAATAATATAAGCAGACCTCCATGGCAGTGCGGTAAAGCTTCAGCTTCCAATCTATCGTTCCGGGTTTGATTCCTGGTGGGTCTCCAACCAGTGCTCCACGACTGGTTAATAAAACAGCCGTCACCGTGGGCGTCTTGACGTAAATTCTCCAATGGAGTTTTGTTGGGACGTTATAAACCTTGGTAAACCTAAACCTAAGTAGCAATTTTGAAAAAAAAAGTTTTTACTTGTTCGTCCGATGGGTAATTGTCAACATTGGTCTAAGGTCCCCAATATTTGAATCCATAGGCGGAATTTGCCTACCAAAAGTGTAGGAAGTCAAAATTGACAAGCAAAAGCTGTCAATTGACAAGAGTGCCCCTTTTTTAAATGAAAAGTGCCCCTCAATTACTGTAAAAAAAAAAACGCACATGAACTTGATTTTCTGCTTTCTCCATTTTCCTTCCGACACCTCTGGTGCTTTGAGTCCCATAACAAAGATATTGCAGTGTCATTGTTAGAGGCTAGTCCTAAATCGATTCTGCCCAGGTGCTGTAAGGTTTACCCACCATTCTGGGTTTTCCAAAACCTTTTGTTGCGCCACAGCTTACCATACTTGTATTCCTTTCCTAACAACCCAAGCTTACCCAATGCAACTCCCCACCAACAAAAACAGTATTATACCCATCCCCGAAACATATATTGAGCTACTACATCATTCATGTTCTAGCATCACAACGATACTACCGCTTTCATTTCCCCCCAAATTAACATCAAACATGTATTTCTTTCCTAACAACCCCAGCCCACCCAAATTAACAACCCACTCCCCCAGAAAATAACCAAAGACCCAAACTTAACCACCAACAAAATATGTTGAGCTACGACATCATTGATGGTTTAGTTTGTTGTACGCACACGCAAAGTATCTAAATTTGCGTCAAACTCCCAATTGCTCTGCCTGGATAATTGTTTTCTTATGGGAATGTTGCAGCCTGTCGCAATGACAGACATTCCAATGTCGGAATGTGCGATGAGCTGATAAGCTGGTAAGATTTGAAGTTAAAATTTTGCCTCACTTTCGTTTATGACACAGTAGTCAAAACGTTCGATACATGGAGCTGCGGCGCAGGCCTAACAGTTAGGTCAGGGAGCTGCAAAGTAACAGCTCCCTGGTTAGGTGTGCTCGTAAAATGCTGTTTTGGTGAACGGAACACCGAATGTTCGTTGGAGTTCACATTCCCACAACATTTACGAAACATTAAAAGCATTTGAGTACAATTTAGACAACAATAAGACGTAAAATGGCAAAGATCGTTCCAATTTTTAAAACGTTGGTGTTCAATGAAGAGGGCCTAATGGTATGAAATTGTGCCGTTGATATCACAGTCACAGCACAAAATATGAAAGCAGTATCGAAAACTTTCGGCAGCAAATCCCATTTAATCTGTGAATGAGACGACAAATCTTTGCATACTGGAAACTCGTGTGAATGGAGTTGGATAATGTTTAAACGAAGTCTTCTGTTTGGTTTGGAGCTTCCTAACCAAATTAAGCTGCAATTCAAGTCTCGGAATAGTAAAGTAAAGTGTCTATTTTAGTATGCATATACCAGTATACTGTTGATTAGTGTGTGAAATTGTGTTTTTAATGGGAGTGACTCCATACGCTAGTAAATTATGTAGACGATCAGGATTTCTCCAGAATTGATTGTTCCATTATGGTCACGTGAATTTCGGTCATGTGGCATTATTACAAATCTCTCATACTGCAGTCCAATTTTGAAATTCTGGGCGGCACATACACTTTAGTATGGAAGTGCTCCTCCCCTCCCCCCTTTCCAGCAAATCTTGTTAGATTTTAGCAACATTTCCTAAAAAATTCCAGAAATTGACAGTGATTTCTTGACGGAAGTTGATGAAAATTATTGCAAATCCGGAACAGAATTCGCTCCCATCATGTCGAAAAACATGGATTTAGGTATCAAATATGGATCTGTCGATCACGTTAACTTTAGATTTTCGATGTACCGTTCTTTATGAACAGCATCCAACTTATCACTTTTTCAGTAGATTCTGACATTTTCCTTTGGTAATGATTGATATAAATTATATGACACACGCACAAAAGATAATGTAACAATCGTACGGCCAATTCAACAAAGCTTGACGGCCAATACGGCGAACAAGTAGTAGATCAGTGATAAGATAGTCGGCGAAGAACCTCTATAGCCGGTGATTATACCCGGTTTCCATGGTGATACGCGGACGACAGTACTTGCTGCCACCATTCCATTCCCCTGGCATATAACCATAACTGATACTCATTTCACCGATGGAGCATTTGGGATAAAGTGTCTTGCTCATTGGCACAGCACAGCGCCCTTAGGATGCCTGGCTGGGCTTCAATCCTAGTACCTTTTGAGTAACAAGTACAATCTGACAATCTTGGACCAAATCCTTGAGACACTTGGTATTAATTTGTGTTTTCTATTAAATCTGTTGTCAAAATTGCTTCTTTATTTTTCGTATAAAATATATCTATTGGGCTGTTGGGTTATTTGTAGACCATGGGGAATGTTTATTTATAGATGACGTTAAGAGTATGATTTTTAATTATTTTCCACCTCTTTGCCCTCCTCCACACCGCCAAGCATGCCCTCCTCTCCCACCCCTCCCATTCAATGTTGGCATATATCAGTATATACAGTTCACTTAACTACCGTTCATTCAAAAGAAGGTAATACACACAATTTCTGGACCAAGATTGAAAATTGAAAGTGGGCGGGAGGGTAGGGGGTGGGGATATTGATTGTATATTTGGATATATTTCGATTTTTAAAATAGTAAGTGAGTGCCTCAAGTATTTTATCTAAGATCGTCTTAGATTGGAACTCGCAAGTAAAAGTACAAGTCGCTGATTTTCTTTCTTTTTTGGCGTCATTTAATAATTTCTCTGTTTTGCTCCGTTTAATTTGCTCTATTTAATTTAATGTTAAAAATATCCCATCTCAAGTTCTTATTCTGAATGGTTACCGGAATTGAAAGAATTAAACAAAACAACTGTTGAAAGCCATGGGCAATATTTGAATAGTTACTTCGAACTTTCTGAGGAGGGTTATTAACATAAGCTTTCCATGCCTCTTTAACACCCAGAGTGCCGCCAAAAACGATATTTTTATTTCTAACAATAAAATTCTGATTAAACATACAAGATAAAGAAAGCGATATTTTGATAAATAGAGAAAAATATTTAAACATCTAATAAAACACAGAATGTGATCGAAATGCAAAATCTAATCTGTTATTTTCATAGATTCAAACCCGGGAAGAAATGATAAAAGACTTCGAAGCACCCACTAGGTCATTGACTTGTACGTTAGTATTTTTAGAAAATATGCAGGGTAAAAGGTTAAGAATGGGGACAGTAATCTACCACAAATTGATATCAATTTAAGTATTCATAAGTCAAGCTAAGTTTTTTGTTCATTTTATTTTTATTGCATTTTAAATAATTCAAATTGGTTGGTTCCTTTATATAATGCGCGCAAGATTTCAAAATTTTAGTTGATTATAAGAGTGCTGATATTCTACCCGTTTTGCGATTAAAGGGCACAGCACAGCGCCCTGGCTGAGTTTCGATCCGGGTACCTTTTGAGTAACAACTACAATCTTGGACCAAATTCCTTTAGACACTTAGTATTCAAGTGTGTTTTTAGTTAAATCTGTTGTCAAAATATATCTATTGGGTTATTGTAGACCATGGGGAATGATCATTTATAGATGACGTTAAGAGCATGAATTGTAATTAATTTTCACCTCTTTTCCCTTCTCCACACCGCCAAGAATCCTCTCCCCTCCCCGACCCCTCCAATTTAATGTTGGCATATAATAGTTGATTTAAACTACCGTTCATTCAAAAGAAAGTATTGCAGATGAATTATGGTCTTACATTGATTGAAAGGGGCGGGGAAGGAAGGGGGAGGGGCATCTTATTGATTAAATATTTGAACAAATTTCGATTTTTAGCTTAACATTCCTTTAAGGGATTTTGAGCTTATGTAAGGCTAGCCCAAAATCCCGATTTTCATTCAGATTTCGTTCGGCGCAATTTGAATGCATTCAGCATAATATTGGCTCGAGAAATACCACTGAATAATTCCGACTTAAATAAAACTATGTAATCATTGGCTCGACTAAAGCTTTACATCAAAAAGAAAAACGCTTAGAATTGGCTATATATCCATATAGCGCAATTGAATAACTCAAACCTATTTTGGCTATAAATTTTAAAATCACCAGTGTTAATAACCGGGGAGCTTTAAGAAACGGCTCCCTGCAGTAATATTATCTGGCCTCTCACAAGAACATTTTTTGTTTGCGTACAGAAAAGAGTGTATATTAACTGATGCGTAAAATCACTTATCTGTGATGATTTTCTTTAGAGGTCAAGTAAGTCCATCTTATATGAGAGAACTTGAAAAGAAATTTACAAAATCTTTTTACTTATATTTCGTATAATTATTGCCACTTGGATCTGTATTTGTGTGATGCTATTATATGTCCCTTGAGCAGGAGGTGCCATTTTAAAAGTTGACGGCGGACCGGGCATGGGGTCCCCCTTTAAAAGTTGAGGGCGGACCGGGCTGGAGGTGTCCTTTTGAAATTATTATTTTAGGTCATACTTGAAACTTAAATGCTAATGAAAATCCACTCACTCACAAATATTACATAATACATATATTGTCAAATAAATTCATTATTCATTTGACACAAAGCATGTCATTTTACCAGGGGCACCGACACCAAAGGCCTTGGTGGGAGGAGATATGTCTTCAATAATTTTGCAAGCGGTAATTTTCAAAAGACTCTAGCCTTTGACCTATTTGCCCTATGGGTAATTGTCAACATTGGTCCTGGCTCCCTAATCTCAAACCTACAGATGGATTTGCCTACCGAAAGTGGGGGAAGTAAAAAGTGGTGTGTGGGGCGGGGGGAGGGAGGGGGTGGGGAGGGGGGAATCGCATTACCATACAAAAGTATCCAATAGGACAAAAAGTGAGGGTGGGAAAAGTGCCTTCTTGCTTCCCTCAAATCCCACCTATGTTCAAACAATAGAAGTAAACAATGGGGTTAGGAGGCAAGATTCCTCCCTTTTTCCAAAACTGACAAAAGTACCCCTTTATTTAAAATGAAAAGTGACCCTCAACTACTGTCTAAAAGCGCCCGAACTTTTAACTACCCAACAACAAAAACAGGCTTATACCATGGCACCTAAAAATATATGTTGAGCTACTACATCATTGATGTTCTAGTTTAAAATATTAAGTGAGTGTCACAAGTATTTTGTCCAAGATTGTAGACTACTTGAGTCCCTACTACAGTTGTTGTTTGACCTTAATATTTAGGCATAGCCCACGTCTGACCTGGGACGACCCTTGTTGAACGTCATTAGACAAAATACATGGCCGCATCTTAGGGTAGTAGATGCTCTCTCATATGTAGTTCTACCAGCCTACACACATTACAAAACTGGTAGGGAAGTGCAGCTATATGGGCAAGTGGGAAATACCCGTTATTTTGACAGATTTATAGTAGCTATCCCAAAACATGACATAACAAATCCTGACGTTATTACATATGAATATATCCCTACCTGAATGAAGTTTGATCCGTATGATTTCCTTTTGGAATCTTCTTCATATCTTGCAAGAATGTGCCACTGGACAACTTGTCTGCCGAAAGTTGTCTGATCGTCTGCATTTGAGGAGTATCTTTCAAAAACTCCGGATTGTACATGTACTTGTTAAGAAATGCAGCGGTGTATGGCTCATGCCATATTTGCATGCCATCGACGAAACTCATGCATTTCGTGAATGCTGTTGAAACTGTCCTTGGAACGCACCAAAGGAATATTCGAATTTGTGAATCTGCGTTCTCTGCCATCATTCCAAATACTGATGGGAATTTTCCTTACCGTGAGAATTTGAGATTAATCTTCAAACCTTGATTCCAGTTAACGTAAATTACCTTTTTGATTTAACCGTTAACATAAAACCAGCTCAGTGAGAATACACTTTACTTTATACACAACGGTATTTCTGTGGAGTTACATGCAGTGAGCAAGAAAGGTTCAATAATTTAACCCGTTTTGTCTGTATACTGATATCTTCAAGTACTCACCTCGTTCACGCTGTTTGCGCTAATTACAATATAAAGATTAACCCTACTCTATCAGCACTATTTTAAAACACGCTTGGGAGGCGGAGTCAAGATGGTGCACCGGAAACGCCGATGATATTGCTGCGTGGTAGAGTAAGGGTTAAGTTCCAGTAAAATACGTACACTCCATTTAATACCGTTTTCACGCATTCAAGTATACGTCAATCAAGAAGTTTGATATTCGTCGTTTATATTACTATGCAAGCAAACGGAACCTGACAACACATATTGTTCACCTTTTCTATAATGGTAGTGCCCAACTTCGTAATTTGGGCATGAGATAGAATCCATTATAGTTTCCAAGTTTTCACTTCTTTCTGATTTCTGCTTTGACAAATTAATCATGCAGTATAATTTTTCAGATTTGTCTAAATATATCAAAATCTTTAGTTTGATTTAGAAATGTTTGTAATTATTCTTGATTTTTCAACTTAGTATCAAAGATGGCGGATTTTAAGCATGGAGTTTACAATACTACTTCTTTCGCCGCCTGAGGGCCACGACAGAAAAGAAACTTCAAGGGGCACTCAAGAAATCCTTCATGAGCCATACATACCTGATGACACCTTCAATTTTTAGTTATAGGTTCTTTTAACAATTCAACGACTTTATAATGGCATTGAATATGCATGATATTCAAATTGTGTGCGCCAAAGGATACTTTGGCTGGTTATAATCGGGACATGGTTTTGAAAAGTCGTTATTTTCTTCACAGTTGCATAACAAGTTTCATTACGACTGTGTCGATAGGACTAGCCCCGAGTAGAGTAAATTTAAGATGACCATAAAAGGCAGTAAATTTTCACCAGCATCCATGGTCTTTCTGTCTGCCTTCTAGACTCCTGCTTACAAAATACTCTTCAAAATTCAATTGTAATTTTGTTATGCCTTTGTGCACACCTATCAGTTCGTACAACTTTGGACTATCCACACTAACGATAAAACCTTAGCAGCAAATAAAAAAGGACTTTTATAAGCTATGCTCAGTTTATAAGCTTTACTCAAGTTTTTAGCTTGTGAGACGATTAGACATAAAGTATAAGCGTTTGAGGGCGATTGTTGTAAAGCGCTATATAAAAACTAAGTATTATTACTGAGTATTTACTAGCCTATGCTTTTCAGTTCACCCATCCCTATCAGCTTTTTAACTCTGGTTGAGATTTTTTCAACAGTTCAATGAGCATTTGGAATGTCTGAGATGTTTACAATCTTACTAATAACACCCAAGCCTAATTTCAGAGAGTTAGAAATTGACGGTAATTTCGACGACCATGCTTTATGCATCAGTGGATCCAATTTGTAATTCCTTCCGCGGGCAGGACAAATTTCCCCGTAAAAAATGTTCTTCACCAATTGTCCCATCCCAGTTTCCCATCTCCAGTTTCGCTGCTTTTAGCATGTCTGCATGTGGGTCGTTCTGTAATTATCTCGTCTACACTTCCTACTAACAGACTAAACATTCACTAGCTGATCATCGTCAGATAGTTATGAAACTCTGAAGAGACAAGAATACTAAGGGGAGCTGTCGTAATTTTTGTTGCATAGATAGTAAAAAAGAAAGCAGTGGCGTGTCTAAAATTAGCATAGCTCCCCCCTAAAAAAAAAAAAAAGGAGAACAAAAAAAATCAAATTTTATTAATTTTCAGGACATCTTCGTCAATTTTTTGGGAAATTTCCTGCACCCGTTCACTTTCGTGAAATCTTCAATTTCCGGGATATTTTCTTCAATTTTCAGGAAAATTCTTCACTTACCAGGAAAGTTCTCTTAATTTCGAACAAAATTTACAACAATTTTACGCACTTTCCTTCAATTTGATGTTAATAATTTTCACACTTTGTCATCAAAATAAAGCATACATGCAATCAAAAAATAGAAACCCTTTCACCCCTACGCCTCTGTCCTCCCTAATCCGAAACCGGTCTTCAGTTTTTGCTTTTTTTGTTTAATCCCCTCAAAAAATAAAACACGAAAAGTTAGACCAAAAAACTTGGTTAGACTTTCCTGGTGAAAGTCAAATTTGCCCTGGTGAAAATAATTTGTATGCACTTTTCTTACTTTTGGCTTAAACCTTATTTTACCGTTATAAATTTATTTAGGGAAAGTTGAATTTGAAAGATGCATTGTGGTTAATGAAAAGAAATCATCCGATTGAAAGATCTCCCGATCAGGACCGTGAACCGGAAAATGGTGCTTCAAAATAGGGTGCTTTTTACAGGAACGTCACGTGACATAGTTCGTATATGCACTAAAGCTTATAAGTGTTTACATTTTCCGCCTCGAATTGTTCGAATTTTTATTGGATACTGTGAAATTTTGACTACTGGTAGGATGTGAATATTCAAAATTGAAAAATAACGCCGTCGCGTTTTTTAATTATCATCGCCTTTTTTATTTTCTCTTATAAACAAAAGGCGGCGATGAATTTCAAAAGGCAGCGGTCAAATGTTTTGAATATTCATATCCTACCAGTAGTCAAATTTTCTTAGTAGCGAATGGAAATTCGAACAATCCTGAGCGGAAAATGTAAACACCCATAAGCTTTAGTGCATATACGAACGACGTCACGTGACGTGTCTGCAAAAAAAAAAACCTATTTTTGGGGTAATTTAAAGTACCCTATTTTCCGGGCCGCTCCTGGACCGCTGGTAGTATACGCTGTAGCCACTACGTGGTTGCTATACAAGTAACATTGCCTAGCATGTAGTGCCTACTGAGTGAAGTGTTTATCTCACCAAGGGTGTACAGACACGCTACATCCGGTAAGACTAGCCGCGTTCATTTCAATTTTCAAATAATATTATTCTCATTCACCATCTCTTTGTGAAGAATGTTCAAAGAATATTTTGGTGTGATGAATATTTTATATTATGTTCTGATATAGGCCTATGTTCTGCAACAGTAAGTTGTCTAAATAATACCATTCTTCATATAGACCTGGCTATCAAAATATCGGATTGGCACCGAAAGTTTTCGTCTACATTCCTCAACGTTGCCAATTTACATGACTTTTGCGAATAAAAACAACGCCATAAATTTCTGAATTAGCATTGCTGAAATTGATTGTAACGTTGTAACCGTTGGAATACAACCTTCAATAAATAGTACTTATTTGAAATCAATATTCTCTTCATTGAATAAGATGGCAGATTTTGAGCATGGATCTTACAATACTAGTCCTGTCGCGTTCTGAGGGCCTCGATACATGATGTAATATAAAATTTAAGATCGAATTACTGTCTGGCAATTATTGCTCTTTACGATGTACTGCAAATATAAAGATGGGGGTGTAAAGGAAGTTTAATAAAGTAATTGTTGAATGAGGGAAATATTTATGAGGTAAAACAACTGAATATGTAAGATTTATATTGCGACACATTCATTTATTATGTTTAGCAACATTTTGTAATGACGCGTACTATCAGTGTACACAAACAGATTATAATGTTGAATCATTCTTAGTTTTGCCACGTAATAAGGTTTATATATTCTGTAAATTTTGAATATTCTGAAGTCTTTGTTCTTACTTACTTCAAAAAATCTTTTAATATGCCTGTATGAATTGTTAGTACCGATTTAAAACCAATTTATTCAGAATTTGACCCACCTTTTATTTGTTCCAAGTTATTCTTTAGTCATTAGCGTTGAGAAGTGAGAAATTCATGTTATCAGGGAGCTGTTACTTTGACAGCTCCCTGCTGTTATGACCTTTATAAAATTCCGTAGTACTTCCTCTCACCTAGGTAATAAAGCAAAGTAAAGCACCCGGTCCAGATGGCATACATCCTATTGTCGTACGTGAGTGTTCTGATGTTCTTTCTGTTCTCCTAAGTATTATCTTTTCAAAGTGCTTTGATGTTGGTGTTGGTCCTAGCATGGAGATTCCCAAATAGTATCTTCATGGTCCTAGTAAGTGGATAATTGCTAATGTTACTCGTATTTTTAAAAGGAGTGACCACAGTTTTCCCTGTAACTATAGACCAGTGAGTCTTACTAATGTTGTGTGCATGGTCTTGGACTCCATTGTTAAGGGTGTTGTACTAAATCATTTACTTGTCAATGGTTTGTTGAGTTTGTCCCAACATGGCTTTTACCTAAGAGATCTTGTGTTTCTAATTTATTGGAGTTTCTTGATGATGTTACTAAACAAGTTGATTCTGGTAATAATGTGAATTTTATTTATTTAGACTTCAAAATGCATTTGATAAGGTTCCGTTAGGTAGGCTCATGATAAAAACAAGAGCGCTTGGTGTGGAGGGAAAGTGTGTCAGTTGGATAATTTCTTGGTTAGTTGACAGGTCATAAAGAGTTGTTGTTAATAGTGAAGTATCTCCACGGAAGAAGGTTACAAGTGGTGTTCCTCAGAGTTTTGTGTTGGGTCCGCTTCTTTTCTTCATCTTCATTATTGATATTGATGTTTCCCTTGGCTTCAGAATTTGTAAATTTGCTGATGACACTAAGTTGTACAGGATTGTTGATGATGCTATTGATTCTTCACTTTTGCAAACTGATCTGGATAAGTTAGTTTCTTCGTCCCAAACGTGGCAGATGTAATTCAATGTTGATAAATGCAAAGTTATTCATTTTGGCCAGGGAAAAGTTTGGTTTTAGTTACTGCATGAATGGTTCAAATTTTGGTTGTGTTGATCAAGAAAGGGATATAGGTGTTGTCATTACTAGTAATCTGTAGCCTTCTAAACAGTATGCTTTAGTAGCTGCAAATAGGATGATTTGTTTCATTAAAAGAAGGTTTCTTTTCTTGGTAGAGAGGTTGTTCTTAATTTGTATAAGTAGTTAGTCAGGCCTCACCTTGAATGCTTGAATATGATATTCAGTCTTGGAGTCTCTTTTATGAGAAGGATAAGTTCATTTTGAAGCAGGTTCAGCGAAGAAGCACTAGACTTATTCCTGAAGTAAATAATCTAGGCCAATTGTTATGTTCGTTTGTTTAGAAGCAAGCAAGCTGTGTTATTGACGTTTTTTCTGAGGTAGCCTACAATACATGGCCACTGCGCTGAGAACAAAGGTTCGAATCCCGTTGAAATTGATTGATTTCCAACGTCATTGTTTCTCGAATTTAGAGGATTAATCACATTCTCCCAAATTTTCTCTTTTACGCTTTACACTTGATTCCAAACTACGCTCCCGTTTCTCGCGTCGCACACGCCCTGTTCTCCTGTCGCATTTGTAAACTTTAATAAACGAAAAAAAAATATGAAGCAGAGCCAGAAAACATGTATCCGTAAGAGTGTGTATTATGTTGTGTGTTAACATCGACCAGTCAAGGACCATCCGGTCGAACCAGAGAACCGTCATGACGACGGATGTCGATGAGCCTTGCGCCGTGTCAAAGCACTACTTAAGCCTGATTTTGCCCGGATTATAGCGCCCTATGCGAGGTTGGCGAAAATACATTCGTTACCCTCGTCTGACATCAGACAACTCAAGCGTATTAAGGGCAAACAAGGTGTTTTTATTCTTGTGAATGTGTGTGTGTGTGTGAGGTTGTTTTTATACAATCATCATGGGGCATAAGTAAAATTTCAAGCAATTAATAGATTGTGAACCAACCAATCATTTCACAAGTTATTGCCAGCCATACACTTTAAACATAAAAATACTGATACACTTACCGTGTTCAAATCCCAAAATAATTAGTGCTGCAGACATAACTCTGTTATGAGCTAGACACTAATGATCTGTAGAATAAGGCGACCCCGCGCCACCGCCCACCTTTTTTGTATCCCCATGGACCGACCCATGCTAACAAACGTGGGCATTTCTGATTGGACGACGCAATATCATATGACATCGTCATATACGGGAACTCATTCCCTCAGTAACATTCAGACCTTACGTCATTGGTTGACCTTTTAAAGACGATCATATCTGGGCTTTAGCCAGACAAAAGGTCACGATCAAAGTGTGAATTAGATTTATTAGGAAACATGAATGGGGCGTACATTAACCAATCACTTTATTCAAACCCACAGATGAATTTTATGAAAGCCTGAATAATTGTGATTAATAAAAAAGAATAGCACGTAAAATAACCATTCACGTTATCAACCCACAAATGATTGAATGAAAGACTGTTTAATGTAAAAATGGAATGAAGAAACGTCTTTGCTATTTTCATGGTTTATAACATATTTTCTTACAATTAAACTGAAAGTTGTCTGTAGATCTTAACCAAATTACCTTTGTTTAATCCATACTCAACTAATGTACATGTACTTTTACAACAAGTATTACGTAAGAAGACGATAACTATATAAAGGTATTTTTGTGATGTCAATTACCTTAAGTGCGTTGTAATTCGATATGATCCACAAGAGTTACAGATTATCAATCACGTCCTTTTCCCCTCTCACCTAATACGGCACACTGCGTTGGTTGGAGCAGGTACGACTACCCCCTCCCCTCCATCTGACGAAGTACCAAGTTGTACGAAATACATGATTTTTTTCACAGTTGGCGTTTATATGGCATTATTATTTTTGTAACTTTCTATTTCGCCTGCCAACACGTGGACAATATATATATATATATATATATATATATATATATATATATATATATATATATATATATATATATATATATATATATATATATATATATATATATATATATATATATATATATATATATATATATATATATATATATATATATATATATATATATATATATATATATATATATATATATATATATATATATATATATATATATATATATATATATATATATATATATATATATATATATATATATATATATATATATATATATATATATATATATATATATATATATATATATATATATATATATATATATATATATATATATATATATATATATATATATATATATATATATATATATATATATATATATATATATATATATATATATATATATATATATATATATATATATTATATATATATATATATATATATATATATATATATACATATATATATATATATATATATGTATATATATATATATATATATATATATATATATATATATATAATATATATATATATATATATATATATATATATATATATATATATATATGTATATATATATATATATAATATATATATATATATATATATATATATATATATATATATATATATATATGTATATATATATATATATAAATATATATATATATATATATATATATATATATATATATATATATATATATATATATATATATATATATATATATATATATATATATATATATATATATATATATATATATATATATATATATATATATATATATATATATATATATATATATATATATATATATATATATATATATATATATATATATATATATATATATATATATATATATATATATATATATATATATATATATATATGAATATAACCCTGGTAGTATTACTGTATTACTGTTGCTGCTACTCAGAGTTTCATGCTTCGATAGCAATCGTCGGACAGCTTACGACATGTTAGAATGATATATTTTAGTTCGCTTTTGGTTATCTCTTTCCTTTGTTTCTATGGCAACATTTCGACCTGAGCTCAGTTATTTTGTTTAATAGCCTAAGGTTCCTCGGCCTTAGTATTTCCACTTTCTCTTCAATGCAGAGATTACACTGATCCGATTTTCGCATTTGTGTGTTTGATTTTTTCAGGATTTGCTAAGAGATGTTGAATCTTTTGCCTTCTTTCTTTAGTGTCCATACATGCTTCAATAGCTCTGTTTCTTTTGCGTGCTTTTCATGATTAAATAATTTCTTGTGGCTGCTATATCGCTGCTTGAAAGACCTGCTAATCCGATGTACGTTTTTTCTTTATCACCCGCCATTACGTCTGAGTTATATACTAATGCCTCTGTCAAGCACGTTTCTTTGAGAGGGCAATTTGCTTTGTCCCTGCAGTTGCACGTTCTTTGGTCGGTATCGTTGTTAGCGTACGCGATTATTTTAGTATTATGAGTTTTTGTGATACAGTTCATGTTCTTTAAACAGCTGTAACTGATTTTCAGGGTGTTTCTGTTGAATATTTTTGCAGTTTATATATGGGTGGGAAGTGCTTCGTAACTAATTTGATGAAGGTTCCCCCTATGTTCGATTTCACTGTCTTACTGAAGGGGGGATTGAACCTAAATATTTTTCTTCCACTTTTCTTTGATCTTGGATGGGTAGCCTTTTCAGATGCGGGTGTGAAAGTAATGAATTCATTGCATCCGCTAGTACTTTAAGCTTCATTGTATGTGGGGCGGTTTAAGCGAATATTTCATTGTTTTGAATCTAGTGATGAAATCCGTTTACCAATAGAGCTGGGGATGTGCTTGATGATTGTTGGTGATGGTTTGACTGGGCGTTTATATAAACCGGTTGGTTATTTGGCTTCATGTGTGGTTTGTGCGTACCAGTGCTCAAGTTTAAATTCACGTCTTAATAGTTGACTGACGTTAGACTGGTTTCGACTGTAATCCGGAGACCAAATGATTGGAAGATTTGTATGAGTTGATTTCAAGTTCTATCCGCTTGGCTGCCTTTTGTCTACTAAATGTGGTGTAGCGGTTACCATACCTGTCTACAGACCACGAGGCCCTAATTTCAAGCCTGGGTTGGGTAGACACGCCAGTGCACCACAACTGGTTATTAATTGACTTGGTTGTCAATGGTATGTCTGTCCGTACGTCGTACCTGTGTTCTCGTCCGGGTCGTATTAAGCGTTTCGTGATAGCATTGTTACTATTATAACTGTATAAGCGAATACCCAGGCGACAACCCCATCATTGTAATTGTGTGTTCACTCGTCGTCGTCGTCGTGCCTTTTGGCTTCTGAGCACGGCTAAGCCGTCGTCCCTATACAGAACGACGCTTTCCATTTGGGGCTTGGTTTCAAGTATATTTAGTATGTCTAGCCCTATGAGTTCGCAGATTCCTGCACCATCATACCCGCCCATGGTTACGTCAAATGCATTGGGAGCATTCTTATTTAGCCATGGTCTGCCAGTGCTGTCGAATAACAGTGATTTTCTGGCGTGCATTATGGTGTTGAGGGGCCGTTTCAGATATCTTGGTATGCTGTTTGGCTTTCTGTAGCAGGTTTTCTGAGATAAACGGATAAAGTCTATCATTTTGAATACGATGAACGAGAGTTCGCTTTTTTTGGATAGGTCATTAAATCATTTGAGGACATTGTTGACACGCGTTGCCTGTCTGATGTAGTCATTTATTCTGCTTCTCACTATCCCCATTTCAGTTTTAGCAGGGTTGATCAGTCTGTATTTTGGTTTGTGATCGAAGTTTTGTTTATCGTCCTTTAGTGTGATGTAGGCCGGTGTTGGTTTGGTTTCGTTTATTCTTTCGCTTATATCGAGTTTATTGGCAATTGCGTCAAATTCCTTGCTGTTTTTATTGGTGGTTTGTGGATCTACAAGCATGCATGTTTTTCTTATGTTCTCTATGAGCAATTTATCATACTCGTTGTGTTCCATTACGTACATGTTCCTAGTTTTGTCGGCGGCAAAGAAGATTTTGTCGCTTGAATTGATGCTAGCCATGTCTGCTTGCAGCTTGCAATGGAACTGGTCATCTACTTTGCGGAATTGAATATTCTCCACCATCTCCAGCATGTCCGTTTGGAATGGTATCAGTTCTTTGATCTGCGGTGGTGTCTTTTTTTACTTGAAACCGAATTTTCTATGTCCGATGGAATCAGGTTCGGAAGAATCGCTGTCGCTGTCGCTTTCGTTGGAGAGGTAGAAAAGGCTTTCCATCTCATCCGCTTGGTTATACTTCCCACCTTTTCTAGTAGAGATTTCGTGTATTCTCTCTTGACGGCAATGGGATGTTTTTGTTTGAATAGTTGAGGGTGGATTGGTTAATTTCAACCGCTTTGAATGTATTGCTGGTACTGATTAAGAGTGCTCAACAAATAGGAGCAGGGTATAATAATAATCAGGTATCAATTCAGGAAAAGAGTGCTAAGAGTAAAAAGAATACAAAATATAGAGCTCAATAGAAAATATGATTTATAAATATATATATATATATATATATATATATATATATATATATATATATTTATATATATATATATATATATATATATATATATATATATATATATATATATATATATATATATATATATATATATATATATATATATATATATATATATATATATATATATATATATATATATATATATTATTTATATATATATATATATATATATATATATATATATATATATATATATATATATATATATATATATATATATATATATATATATATATATATATATATATATATATATATATATATATATATATTGATTGATTGATTAATTCAAACATTTATTCAAGTATACTTTAATACAGAGTACAGATATATACAGGTATACAAAATGATTCATACAATGAAACAAAGATATTGATATACACATTCGTTAATTACAAAAGTGGCTTAGGAGCGCCACACAGGAAGTTAAAGTAACTTATAAACGTGTGGCCTCCAGAACACAAAACACATAAACGAACACTCCCCCCCTCCTATTACACACACACACACACACACCCACACACACACACACACAAATAATTATAACAATGATTGTGTAATACTAGTCGTATTTAGATAGATTATGGCAAAAAATGTGATCAAATAAAGAAAGATACTACAAAATGGGAAACTGCATGAAAAGATAAATTCGGAAGAAATGCAAACCAGTCAGGATACAATTGATCCGAGAACATATTGACGAGTGAACACACAATTACACTGACGGGGTCGTCGCCTGCGTATTCGGTTATGATAGTAACAATGCTATCACGAAACGCTTAATACAACCCGGACGAGAACACATGTACGACGTACGGACAGACATAACATCGACAACCAAGTCAATGTCCACGGCCTTTGATAACCAGTTGTGGTGCACTGGCGTGTCTACCCAACCCAGGCTAGAACCCAGGACCGCGTGGTCTGTAGACAGGTATGATAACCGCTACACCACAGTAGGTAGATCAAGAACATATAAAGGCAGAGCGTTATTTATAATGTGAGAATAAGAACGCTTTTAAATGATTTTTAAACAAAGATTTTGAAGCTAATGCATTTACATAGGAAGGGAGAGAATTCCAGAGTTTGGGACCTATAAAACGAATGGAATGTTGAGAAGAGGTAAGCCTATTTAGTGGGAGATTAAGTTGATGAGAGTTTCTTGTTGAATATGGATGAATACTATTACGGCCACAGAAAAAAGTACGGAAAAGAAAGAGGAGCTTAGATTGATGCCATTGATGCATGAAGATACCAACTTGGTAAGAGTTAATATCGTATATAGGTAGAATGTTAAACGTGGTGAGAATAGTTTACGTCACTAATCAAACGGACTACCCTTTTTTGGAGAACAAAAAGTTTGTTTAGACGTGAACTTAGTACAGCCCCAAACAATATTACAATACGAAAGATAGGGTAAAATAAGAGTGTTTTATAGAGACACTAGTGTACGAGTGGGCAGCAGATGTTTCAGACGATAGACAATACTAATACCCTTAGAAATTTTACTACATACTAAGTCAATATGATTCTGCCCCGATAAATGTTTATCGATGATAATACCTATAAATTTAGTGCATTGGATAACTGGATAAAGGAATAATATGATTATTAAAAGATACAAAATCATTGTCAAAATTTGTAGGTTTGCCAGGCGGACTGAACAAAACGATTGAAGTTTTAGTGACATTTAATGATAATTTATTGACCATGAACCAGGAATAAATCAGTTTTAATTCATTTTCAACAGTAGATAAAAGCTTGTTGGCATTGGGGCCAGAAACAAAGAGATTCGTATCATCAGCATATATATATATATATTCATATATATATATATATATATATATATATATATATATATATATATATATATATATATATATATATATATATATATATATATATATATATATATATATATATATATATATATATATATATATATATATATATATATATATATATATATATATATATATATATATATATATATATATATATATATATATATATATATATATATATATATATATATATATATATATATATATTTACATATATATATATATATATATATATATATATATATACATATATATATATATATATATATATATATATATATATATATATATATATATATATATATATATATATATATATATATATATATATATATATATATATATATATATATATATATATATATATATATATATATATATATATATATATATATATATATATATATATATATATATACATATATATATATATATATATATATATATATATATATATATATATATATATATATATATATATATATATATATATATATATATATATATATATATATATACATACATGCATAAATGGCATGAAGGAAATAGTACTGAAATTTTCTTTGGGAGGTCTGAATCCTATTTCCGCTCTTTTATTATTTATTTACCTATCATTTACTACTATTAATTATAAGTACATTATTCTTCTTACAAAATTGTTACTTTCTTGGAATAAACCCCTTTTTCTAAATCC
Source organism: Chiridota heheva (assembly GCA_020152595.1). Taxonomy (NCBI): domain Eukaryota; kingdom Metazoa; phylum Echinodermata; class Holothuroidea; order Apodida; family Chiridotidae; genus Chiridota; species Chiridota heheva. Next base: position 645,618 of record JAIGNY010002894.1, read on the forward strand.
TGAAAACGCCGTCCTTATTTTAAATTGCCAGGTCAATACCCACAGAAACTTATTGACTACATATCTTGTGAATCAATAAAATCGCAAAATACACAGTCTTCGGTTCAATTGGTAGGACTTCAGGTATCAAAATAGCTATCAATTGATAGGTTATAGGTCTTGTGTAAATATTAAGCATTCTAACCGGATCTAGGTATAAGTATTGCAAGTTCATATATTTTCGTTTGCTGTTGGAAATAACAAAGTGTGCCGTGAACATCATATAAAACTAAGTATGTTTATGCTATTCTTAACATTAACAGTTTAAGACATCCAGATTATACATTTGAATTTTCTCGGGTTGCGTTGGTAGAGTAAAACTTTGACATATCTCAAGAAGGTAATTCATTCTAAATTTTTTTTTTAGTTTTGACTCTTTTGTATTATTTTGTGGTTATCAAGCCAACATGTAACAGTTCATCATTTAGAACACGTCGTTAAGTTTAAAAGATTATTCTTGTGAATTCAGACCATTAAAAAAACGAACTGGTGAAAAACCATGTTCATACATTATTCAGTTTAGAGTTATTACATTTTCAAGAATTTTACCAGTGCATGGAAAAGTGGCCGGTGCAATATACAATATGAAGTTATAACTGCAGTTCAAGACAATTCCTATGTAAAAAACTTCAATTCAGAGTGTAAGGCATATATGAACAGATGAGCAAAACATGTACAATAATTAACAATCTTTACCAATAATTTAGAAAGTCCGCAATTATGATAGACCGGGCCACGCTCCCGATCGGAAGATCTCCCAATCGGAAGATTTCTTGTCATTTCTTGTTATTATAGCTCACAATGCATCTTTCCAAATTCAAATCTCTGTAAGGAAACACATAACGGTAAAAAGGTTTAAGTCAAAGGTAGGAAATATTCAAATTTTATTGGTGTAACAGACCAATGAAATTATTTTCTCCATTTTCACTAAAAATTTGACTTTCACCAGTTATTTTAACGTAATCTTTAAAAATTATTTTCTAATACTTTTTGAAGAGCAGATTTAAACATTTTAATTGCCAGCAAAAGCTCAAATTATTCAGAAAGTTTTATTACAATTTAGGTATACAAATTTAGAATTACAGAATTTGACAAATAAAAAGAAATTAACCGCTGAACTTATTAGCAGCTATTTAAATTATGGTCACTGCACATGATCTCCCAATCTGGACTGGACTGTATGACATCTTAGAACACGGCGTTAAGTTGAAAGGAATTTTCCTGTTAATTTTTATTTTAATTTATAATAGAAGAAGTCTACTACAGAAATAAATTGGTGAAAAACCATGTTTATATATTTTTCCGTTTAATGAGTTATTATATTTTAAAATTTGACCAGTGTGTATATGTCAGATGTGTAGCTGGTGTAATATACAGTACAGTGTGATGTCATAACTGCAGATCCACAATAATCTTCTGTTAAAAAATCTTCTATTCAGAAGTGTACAGGTGTAATAATCTTTACCAATAATTTGGAAAAAGGCAATTAAGTTTCTTAGAAATGTAAGTAGGAATGTCCTGAATCTGCAATTATGACATCATGGAAAAATTCTCGGAAATGTTCCTTTAATCCTGTTTATGGTCATGCATACTCTTCTTAACAGCGTAAGGATCAATCAAATCCTTAATATTATGGATTTTTAATGCAATGAGGCCGTCATGTTCCCACAATGCACTGCGAATTCCATATATGTAAACAAAATTTTAAGACATCCAGATTGTAAATTTGAATTTCTCGGGTTGCTTTTGTCAGTTCGGGAGCAACCTAAAAAACTGGGTACTTTTACCCAACAAATTTGGTACTTTGATGTATTACGTCATCACATGAGCCGACACATTTGACTAGCCCACACTAAAGATATGAGGTTTCTCATTTTGAAGACTGATAGTAAATAGATATTCAAAACTTTTTGCCGCTGTTTTTTTTTTTAATTCACGGTTGCCTTTCTGAGAAAATAGATAAAACAGATTATAGGCAGTCTGTTCTGTTCATTCTCTTAAAATTGCGACGGTGAATTTCAAAAAGCAGCAGCAAATTTTTTTAATATCTATTTACTATCCGTCTCCAAAATTTCAGAATATCCATTGAAATTTTGGACAATCCGCAGCTGAAAATGAGAAACCCCATATGTTTAGTGTGGGATAGTCAAATGTGTAGGCTCATGCAATGATGTAATACATAAAAGTACCACATTTTGGGTATTTCAAAGTACCCAGGTTTTTGGGTTGCTCCCGAACTCTTAGTAGAATGAAACTTGGACATATCTCAAGATGGTTATTTATTTCCAAATTATTTTTTACTTTTGAATCTGTTGTATTATTTTGTGGTTATTAAGCCAACATGTAACAGTTCATCTTAGAACACGTCGTTAAGTTTAAAGGATTATTCCTGTGAATTAAGACCATTAAAGAAACGAACTGGTGTAAAACCATGTTCATACATTATTCATTTTAGGAGTTATTACATTTCCAAAGATTTTACCAGTGTGTGGAAAAGTGGCCGATGCAATATACAATATGAAGTCATAACTGCTAATCCCATACAACTCTTTTATACAAATCTTCTGTTTAGAGTGTGAGGTATACGTAAACAGATGGGAAAAGCATGTTCTTGTACAATTCATTCTATATCCCATCTCAGTAATACAAATATTTTCAATAATTTAGAAAGAGACAATTAAATTTCCAAGAACTATAAATACAAATATCCTAGATCTGCAATAATGACGTCACGGGAAAATTCACTGGAATATTCCTTTAATGGCCAAACATGCTTATGTTATTCAAAGGAAAGTAGCACAAAAAGCATAAAGGGAAGAAATTATACGAAAAAAATAATTATTCAGATATTTACTCTGTGATATCACTATATTATCTGTGACATCACAAGAAATTACTATAATCGAACTAGAAGTGGCATCCTGGATTCATATTCACAAGTCTTTGTGATTTTCAATGCAACCGAAATGACATATTGCGATCACTTTCAGACATGTTTCATATTCCTCAAGGGTCTTTTCACCTTATTATTAAATTTCCGAACAGTCAGATTTCATTGATTGTTGTTTTCTAATTCATTAAAACATTTGCAAATCCAACTCGTCTATTATAAAAGAGTGATATCGGGCTGGACGTTTACCTAAGAATTAACTAACTACTAGACTCGGTAAATAACTCAGGCTCTGAACGCTCTACATAATCTTATTTCATATGATAAAAATACAAATAAAGAATACTCTGAACAAGTGTCATACCTATCGGATCAATTGAACACATTTTTTAGAATTATTAAAAATTGTAATGCTTCTACCATGGTAGCTGCCATTTTGATTTTAAAACATGCAGAAAATAATGTCATGAACTCAACAGGTATACAGAATCACAAAAGTTTTAATGGGATGTCCTGAGACCACTGCGTCTATACTCTAAAAAAAAAGGTCAATTTTGACATAAATGTACCAATCAATGGTCTAAATTGAAATACAAATGTTACCATAATATGGAAAAATTTGACCATATTATGGTCAAATGTGAACACAATATGGTAACATTTGGCCAGAGTCAAATTTTACTCTATAATAGTTGAATTCGTTTTTCAATTTTGACCATAATTAGGTCGGTGCATGGTACGTTGACCATGTTATGGTTAAATTTGACCATACCTTTTTAGACTGTACACTTCTGATTGCATTTTACTCTAAGCAAATCGATAAAGTTCTTTTAAAATGTCTGTAACTTGTCAAAACTCTATTCTTTATCACCAGATGCAATACATTGCCGTCATTTTCTGTGTATTTTCCGTCACGTTTCAAGAAACGATGACACAAACATCTGCTCAGTGTGCTCCAATGCGTTACACTTCAACACCACATTTAGTGTTCTCTAATAATTCACGGAATGCGCGAAATTGTGTTACAAATGGAGGAGAACAACCTCGTTTAGGATATAGTGTTTGTGAAGCTCCTGATACCCACAATGTAAATATACACCGTCAGAGTCTTTGTCCTTGGGAGACAGTCTACGTCCGCAACGATGGAAGAATTCCAGCTATTATTGGGGTAGCAGTTTGTAAAAGCCAAAGCTGCGGAATATCATGCATGCCACAAGCAAGATGCCAGCCAGTTTATCACAAACAAACGGTCTTGATGAGAACGTCGTGTGGCAACGGAGTACACAAATATCGTTTGAAGAACCTGAAGGTCCCTGTAGCCTACACATGTGCTAAATATGCATGAAATCTGGCAATAGAACAATATTCTGAAAAGCCTATTAGAAGTACGGAAGTAATTGTGTGTAAAAAATTAACAGTAGTCCTACCAGATATGATTTATAACAGTATTTAGTATCATTGTCTTTCGAAATCGCTTTAATTTTTCTCTCGAAATGAAGAGTATTAGTTAGTTTCTTGGTCCCAAAGTTAGTTTCTTGGTCCAAAACGTAACAGATTTCATTCAATGTTGATAAATGCAAAGTTATTCATTTTGGTCAGAGCAATTTGGTTTTTGATTACAGCATGAATGGTGCAAATCTTGGTTGTGTTGATGAAGAAATGGAGCTAGGTGTTGTCATTACTAGTAATCTGAAGCCTTCTAAACAGTGTGTTTTAGCAACTGCAAGGGCAAATAGGATGCTTGGTTTAATTAGAAGAAATTTTGGTTTTCTTGGTAGGAAGTTCGTTTTTAATTTGTATAAGCAGTTAGTCATGCCTCACCTTGAGTATGCTATTCAGGCTTGGAGTCCCTTTTATGAGAAGGATAAGTTCATTTTAGAGTAGATTCAGCGAAGAGCCACTAAACTTATTCCCAAAGTAATGAATCTCTCTTATGAATCTAGGTTGCGAATTATTGGTTTGACGACGCTTAAGTTGAGAAGAGTACGTGGCGATATGATTTCAGGTTTTTAAATCCCTATCTGCTTTGATTTCCTATAATTTTTTGCATGTTTCAGCTAATCCTCATGTGACACGTGGTAAAAGTTGCAAGTTGACCAAGAGCCTTCTCACGGATAGATTTTCGGGTTTTATATTTTCGCAAAGAGTTGTTAATGAGTGGAATGGTTTGCCTGAGTGGGTAGTTAGCTCCAATTCTGTTCACAATTTCAAAGTCAACATTGATAAGTTCTTCGCTAACTTTGGGCGTCTTTGATTATTATTATTTTATTTTTGTGTGGTGGTGTTGGTGTTAGTTTGGGATTTTTATGGAGTTATTCACTGTTCTTAGCCCGTCATCTTGTTATGTTATGTAATGTTACTTTATAATAAGATAAATGTGCATGCATTTTTCATACTTCATCTTGAAATGTAAGAACATTGATCAGGCAATCAATTTCTAACCATTTATTGAGGGATTTCGGTTAAATGTGATATTCCTAAAAACGTATAATGCCATGCATATACAAGTAAGCTACATTAGCTTTTTAAGTCGTCTGTGCTTCTTCTACACAGCAAATTCAAGTGTTCAACAATTGAACACCACTTGAACACCAAAACTGTAACAGTTTTAGAACGCGTTTGGTGTTCGGAACACATATTGTGTTAATGAATAAACACTACGTGTTCTACTTCTGAATACCAAGCGTGCAATTGTAAACACATAACTTGTTCTACTTAAGAACATATTTACATGTAATTGGCATGTAAGAGAAAGAGAACACATTGACGTGTTCAAATTGGTGGTCAGTGACCAGAGCTGTAGTTGAATAAGATATATACAGGTAAATTACCGATTAATCTTATTTTGAAATTATAGTATTTGTATTTTATTGTTGTATTGCATCTAAATAAGCATCATTCAAATTTATAAGCAGGCAAAACTGGGTACAGTTTGTGCTTAACATTCTCAATTTTAATTGTACAGTCACAAAAGCCTAGACTAGCGTTAGAGGATAGCGAGTGCGTGTTTTGTTTTCGCTGCGAGACATTTGACAATGCATGATAGGAAATGTAACACATGTGTGTAATTTGAGAACATGTTTTTTTGAGGTTTACGTCATGGAAACACTGGGTGTTCTGCTACTTAAAATCAGCGTAAAAGCTGGTAATTAAAATCGTATACGTTCATAAGAACACATTGACGCATGGTGTTAATTAAAAGAGTGACGCTATAGTCTTAAGATATCGAGCATATATAATCCTGGTGTAGAACACACGTGTGCCTAATTTGAACACTTAAGCAACAAACAGAACACTGAAAAGACGCGTCAGGCGTCCGGTATATTTGCAGTGCATTTGGATGCACAAACTTTTCCGGTTTGTTTTTGCCAGAAATAGTTTTGGGGAAAATGGATGTGGATAGACTCGGTGGCCTTTCGCCACTGGCGGTCCCAAACTTTATGGGATGTGTATTTAGATATCTAAGTATAGCTTTATAACTATATATAAACTTATCATTTATTGTGTTTAATTCTATCCCTTTATATTCAGATATTCAAGTATATTTTCATAACTATATTATTATTTTTTGAATTATATTTATTTTCGATACTATTTTGCCAGTTTTGAAAAATTATGAAGAATTTATTTGTAATGTCTGCTATTTATGAAAGAATGTTATTTCAATATAGAGTGCAAATAAATAAAGAGATTCTTTTAATCAGCGGGGTGTACAAACGACTCTACATGATATACCAAAACATCCTACTATCGCCATTCTATCACCAGTAGTTTTGTATCAGTATTTCAGTTACAACAATGATTGAACGATTGTGTACATGCCGACATTAAGTAAGCTATACAAGCTTTTGTATTCTTCTTTGCCAGCTTCTACTTGGTAGGAACAAAATATTCAGATTTGTTTTTGCCACTTTGCCATGTAGATTTTGCTTAGATAATTGGATTGTAGATTGTGTATAAACCAAGTTAAATCAAATAATGATAGCCTTTAAAGTCCATGTTAAAATTAATTGAATAACTACTCTTCTGAAAACTTAACTAAACATAATCTTTAAGAACGTTTTTATCAATCAGCTGGTACTATCACATGTTTCAACGCAAAAACTTATATTACGTGTGTCAGGATTATTTCAGTGGTTACGCATATCAATGATGAGATGTTAGGAGACAAACTGCAGATAAACAAACATTTCAGGAGATAATAAGTTTTCGAGACGATATGAAAAGTACGACTTTACAAGTAAATCTTCTTTATGATTGATAATTGTCCTCAAATTTTAACAGATTTGTAGAATGCCAGAGGATTATGTTTTCACTAATCTGCTTACACGTTAAGAACTTTCAAATAATACAATGTCCACAAAATGTGATCGGATTTCAATTTGCACATCCTGCAAAAAAGGATAAGATATATCGACGATATATTTTTTTTAACATGACCCCAAGCTTTAACCCAGATTTTCAATTATGTGAACAGTCTCCATCCCTTTATCAAATTCACCAATGAGTCCTCCCCCTCCCAGTTACCCTTCCTCGACGTCCTGGTGCTTCTCCAAAATTGTTCAATTTCCACTTCCATCTACCACAAACCCACCGATCGGCACACATATTTCCATTTTACCAGCTTTTATCCCACCCACCTAAAACACGGCATCGTTTTCTTTTAAATGCATCGCTGCCGTCCCATTTGTTTAAATAACGGCAACTTTATTCACAAAGCTCTACAGTTGTTCCAATACTTCCTACAAAAAGGCTACCTTTTCCAAGTCATCAACGAGCAATTCAACAAATTAAAACATATCGAACGCAGTAAAATCCTAATCTACAAACCTAAAGCCCCCCCTCCTCGACCGCATTTCCATAGTCCATACTTTAACCCCGCTTATTTTTGCCGGTCAACAAAATTCTATAAAAAAAATGGAGGGCTCTATCCACCAACCAAACCTCTAACCAACTGTTCTCTCTTCCCCTTCTATGTGCATACAGGCAGCCTCTCAATCTCAAACGGATTTTAAGTAGCAGCACCATCCACCCCCGAAACTCCCTACCGGTAATGTCAGGTGTGGCAAACCCCGTTGCCAAATTTGCGCCATCCTTGACACCTGTAAACTCATCAGCCCCCTCCCCCACACTACCCTGGTTTCAAACCGTCTTAAAACCCGGCCGTTTTATATGTGATTCATCCAACATCGTATACCTCATAACCTGCGCCAGATCCTTGGAGGGGAAGGGCAATTACATCGGTGAGACCAGCACTAAATTCAGGATCCGCATGAATAATCATAAAAAAAAGCATCAGAGATAATAACACCGGCAATCCAGTGACCAACCACTTCAACCTTCCTGCCCACTTATTATCTGATTTGTCTTGCTGCATTCTCAAAGGTTTTTTCCCCTCTACTAAAGTACGCCAACTGTCCGAAGAAAGATTTATTCATTCACTTCAAATACACAAAACAGGATTAAATAGAGAATTAGCTTTTTTGTGGACAAGAGTCCATACTCTCTTCCTCCTTTTATGTCCGTTATATTGACGATATCTTTATGATTTGGCAGCATGGCGAGGTTTCGTTGCGGGAATTTATTGGTTTCACGAATACGTATCACCCATCCATTAAATCTACTTATGATTTTTCCCCGGGATGAATTACCTTTCTTGGATGTTCTGGTCAAAATCCGTGAGGGCTCATTGGTTACCTCCTTATACACTAAGCCCCCTGATAGTCATGCTTACCTAGTTTATGATAGCAATCATCCCCAACACACTAAGGAATCTATCATTTATAGCCAGTTTCTTCGTCTTAAGAGAATTTGTTCCGACCCTCATGATCTCAAGATCCAACTTAACGTTATGTCGGGGCACTTTCTTATAAGGGGTTATCCCTTGAAACTGTTAAGGAAATTTATGGACAAGGTTATTCCTGTCAATCGCAGTGAGCTTTTAGAGTATCGGATTAAGACTAAGACCGCACGCATTCCCCTCGTAGTTTCGCACAGTACACAGATACAGCCTTTCTTGAAGTGTATTAAATTGTCATGGGGGATATTGAAACAGGCCCCAGAGATTGGAGAAATTCTCTCTGCCTCACCGGTTGTGGCACTAAAGCAGTCGCCGAGTCTTAGGAGTCTGTTGGTACGTTCCAACATATCGCGCAGGATGCCTGGGCGAGGTAATAAACCCTGCAAGAAGCCACGTTGTCAAATCTGCAGGTACATAGTCACGGATGAGACGGTATCTCTCCCGAGGAATCACGTGATCAAACCGGGAACTTTTTTCTGTGATTCTTTAAATTTGGTTTACTGCGTGATGTCTTCGAGATGTCCGGAAATTTACTTATATTGGTGAGACTGGAACCTCTTTCCGATCGAGATTCAATAACCACAATCAGTCTATTTGCGATTTTGACGGTGACAGAGAGGGTTATCCCGTGGCAGGGCATTTCAATTTGCCTAG